>JAOTQJ010152914.1:0-41414 GCA_025642045.1 Solanum sejunctum
TGTGATTATCATCAACCATGTGAGGGTTTCGTGCCACACCATCGGGATGATGAGGTGTAACCATCATCAATCACCAAGGGTTTGTACCTTGAAAATCTAGCTTGGTCTTTTCTACACATATGATATCCTGTTTGAGCATGAGCTACTTAAACATGTTTTACTTATGCATTGATCATACATACCATATTGTTATATTATGCCTATTGCTTATTATTATGCATTTTCACTATGATGCCTAATCCTTGTTGTTACTGGGTATGTTGTTGTTGTTTCCTAATCCTTATTGCATTGCATCCTACATACTTAGTACATTCAAATGTACTAACACATACTCTTGCCTATATGATATCACCATGTAGGGAGCAAAGCCCAAGTTGATCATCCTTGTCCTCCATGTGGCTAGTTCGGTACTATTAAGCTAGTTGATTAGTCCTCCACTCTGGGGACCTTAGTATATGTTTATCTTATTATGTATTGAGACACTCTTCTTTTTACTTTCTATTTTGACTATGAGGGTGAGCTTGGCTGTATTGTCTTGGCCCTCGCTCTTTTCTATGTAGTAGAGGCATTGTTGGATATGCTATGTATCTATGATATGAGCATTGACTCTTTTGTCTATTGATTATGATTTTGTGCAAGCTTTTCCCTTTGTCCTGTTGCCCCCTATTCTTACTCTTTTATGTTGTTTCTATTGCTTCTGCGACCAAGGATGTGTAATGATGTTCTAAGAGGCTTTATTGGGGTCCCTTTGGGTTCCTCTCGCACCGTGTCACATGTAAACCCTAGGCTTGGGTCGTGACATTATATGGAGTACATATGGATGTATTTAATAACCATAAGAACTTGCAGTACATTTTCAGTCTATAAGAGCTCAACCTATGATAAAGGAGATAGTTGGAGCTGCTCAAGGACTATGACATGAGTATTCTCTACTACCCAAATAAAGCTAACATTATTGCTGAATATCTTAGCAGGTTGTCAATGGGCAATGCTGCCAATGTTGAGGAAGGAAAAAGGAGTTGGCTAAGGAAGTCCATAGATTGGCTTGACTGGGAGTTCAACTCTAAGAAAATGAAGAAGAAGTCAATGTCCAAAATAGGTCTGCTTCATCTTTAGTGGCAGAGGTGAAAGAAAAGCAAGACCAAGATCCTATTCTTTTTCAATTGAGGGAAGTTGATGACAAATAGAATATGATGGTTTTTCCAGAAGGGGAGATGGTGTATTGAGGTACCATAGTAGATTGTGCATTTCGAACATAGACAGTGTTCGAGATAGATTTATGGCTGAAGCCCACAACTCTAGATATTCTATTCTTCCTGGATCTACCAAAGAGAGAAGTCTATTGGTGGAGTGGAATGAAGAGGAATATTGCTGAGTTTGTTTTCAAGTGTCTGAATTGTCAACAGGTTAAAGTTGAGCATCAAAGGCCATGTGGATTGGCTGAAAACTTTGAGATTCTTGAATGGAAGTGGGAGATGATCAATATGGATTTCATTACCAATTTGTCGAGGTCCCGGAAGTAGCATGATTTGACATGGATAATTGTGGATAGAATGATTGAATTAGCTCACGTTTTAGCAGTTAAGACGACTGACACAGTAGAAGAGTACGCCAAATTGTACATCCACGAGATTGTGAGGTTGCATGGAGTTCCCTTGTCCATCATCTCGAACAGAGAAGCCCAATTCACATCTCAATGTAAGAGATCTTGTTAGAAAAGACTGGGTTCAGAGGTGAATCTTAATACTGCTTTCCATCCCTAGACAAATGGTTAAGCAGAACTAAGGGTGGCAACGGAACCGTTACCTACCGCCACATGTCTGATTCTAGTCCCAGTTCAGTATCAATTCTAGTACCAGTCCGGTAGTGTGCCAATAGGGTCCGGTATTAGGGGGAACAGTATGGGTAACGTGATGGGAGGGTTTAAAATTACCGTTTAGTACCAGTTCCGTAATACCGATATTGGTCCCGATACTGCTCTAGAATTATTCGATAAAATTAAAATAATTTTTTTTTTAAAAAAAGTTTTCATTAGACCGTTGGGGCTGCAGCCCACCCTAACAACCAAGTCCAAAATTGGAACGTTAAAGAGCCGTTGGAAATGGATAACAGGTATCGGTCCCGGTACTGGTCTAGAATTATCAGATAAAATTTAAACAAATTTCTTTTTAAAAAAAGTTTTCATTAGACTGTTGGGGTTGGGGCCCACCCCAATAACCAATTCTGAAATTGGAACGTTAAAGAGCCACTGGAAATGGATAATTTCCCAATTTATTTATTTATTCATTGTTATTTTTAAATTACCTTCTAATTATTTTTCTATAAATACTCCACTCCTTTACATTTTTTACACACGAAAATCTAATTTTCTAAATCTTACTGTCAATCTTATTCTCTATAATCTCAATCTTATTCTGAAATTTTAACTCTCTACTATTATAATTATACTATACTATAAATTATAAAATTTATTATTTACTCTATCTCAATTAGTAATTTATTAATATTAGTTTGTCAATTTTCATGGGCTATTTGGAATTTTGAAAAAATTTTGGTGGATCAATTTGGAGCATATTCAAGCTTCAAGCTTCAACAACTTTGGCTTCTACGTCTATTTTTACACAGACGTTTGATACATTTGTTACAACTTTCAACTTATAAAATTCATCATATTAGTTTTTATCTTTAATCTTTACTAGTTGAATACTTAAATTCCTTTTTTTATATTCTTTATTTGATTAATTTCAGATAATCTTTACTTGTATTATTTTATTTAACATGGATTCTGGTAGAAAAGGAAAGGGAAATTTTGGTGAAATTGCTAAAGCTTTAACTGGTAAAAAATCAAATAGTAGTACCTCTAATTCTACAAGACAAACGCCACTTGGAATTAGTATGGAGATTTCACACATGTTGACGACACTTGTTTTAATATCGATTCTAGTATGAAATTAGATCATGAATTTCTTCAACAAAGATTTAGTTTTGATTAAGATTTAGATTAAGAAGATAATGAAACTAATGAAGATAATGATATTTTTGATGATGATGAAACACAACCACCATATACTGCTACTATTCCCTCCCCCCCTCCCGCTCCCCCTCCCTATTGCTCTTGCTCCCCCCGTACATCTATCGATGTCTAGTAGGCTTAAAATGGAATGTGTAAAAAATATGTTGTTTGACAATTTTTAAGACAAAACGAAGATAAAACAAAGCTATTTGTAATAAATACAAACATATTTTAAATCATAAAACTTCGGGAAAGGGGTGGGCGGGAAGGGTCATTTAAAAAAATCTTTTGATGCATTGTTGTAAATTAGAATTTTTGCATGTTCAAGCGATTGTGGAGGTGAAAAAAATATGGAACTCCCCTTCAAACAATGCGTAAGAGTAGGATGTTCAAATACAGTTCAGACACAATTAAACCCTACTAATTTTTTTCGGTCCTAGTACATATCGCAATTATAATAAACAATGGGACCTAGAAGAACTTGCAAAAATGATTGTTTTTGGTTTGCTTTTTAGTTTTGCAGAAAATCCGGGTGTTATTTACTATATTCAAATTGTTTATAACCCATCGTTTAATGGCTTTACAAGAAATACAATTAAAAAGAAGTTTTTGATTATCAAGCATGACATGTACAATATCTTCGTTATTTATTTACCTATAATACTTGTAGAATAACAAATACTTTCAATATGGATCGTAGTGTAACTGGTAATGATTATTTTACAATTACCGAACATTGGATTGATAAAAACTAGATTTTGCAAAAAAAAAAATTTAGGTTATAAAATTTTTGAATTGCGTAAAACTGGTTCTTATATTGTATAAATTATTCTTATTGTTTTACAATTTTATGGTCTTTCTAGTAAAATAATTAGTGTAACTTTAGATAACGCTTCTAGCAATAAATGTGCTGTTGATTATTTAAAACCTGTTCTTACTCTTGTTTATGAATTGTTTTCATATTAAATGTGCTACACATATATATAACTTAGTTGTTAAAGACAGTATTTCATTATTTAGAAATAGTTGTAATAATGTTTAAACTGTATGCCATTTTATTTTTAAATGTCAGGTAGAGGCTAGAAAAATCGGTGTATTCAATGCAATTTGCCTGTTAGAAAAATTTTGAAAATAATAGCTAATAGGTGAAATTCGTTATATGAGATGCTTAAAGTAGCTTATGACTATAGGAGACCCGTTACAATGGTTTGGAATGCCCATAATATAGATATGACTTACAATTTGATAAAAATAATTGGAATGATATAAGAGAACTAATTGAATTTTAATTTTTTTTTAATTTAGCTACCAAATAAATTTCTGGTCTTTGTTATCCTACCATTTCTTCTGTTTTACCAAATATTTATGCTATTTCTACTAAACTTGCTCAGTTAAAAAATAATTCAAAATTTAAAGAACTGGTTAAAAAATGATTGAAAAATTTGAAAAATATTTTTATCCAATTTGTTAAATTTATTTAACTACTTGTTTGTTTAACCCGACTTACAAAGAAGCAGTTGCATTTAGAATGGTAGATAGCATATATACAAATTTAGTAATTGAAGATGTTGAAGTAAATCAATAACATAATTTGGTTGTAGTTAAAAGTAGCATTAAAACGGAGGCTAGGAAATTATACGATTTATATGCTTCTACTGTATTAGAAAATGTATAATATCAAGAACCAGAACCATTTAGGTGTAGATATTATGATAACATTGATGATATGGTAGAATATAATCTTGGGCTTAGTGAAACGACTCCAAAACGTGTTAAAAAATGTGTCTCGAAATACCTATAATTTTAAATTCTATATATCTCAAAATCCATGCATAATATCAAAAATATGACTTCATATTCTTGTTTAGGGGGTCAAAATTAAGGAAAGAAAGGTCTACCCGAATTTAAAAGCAAATGATTAACAATTTTATTTTTCATAATTTTTCTTATCCAGAATCAATCCGCGACAGCACCGCGACGCACAACTATCACGGACATGTGTTAATATGAACTCCGTGATAGGTCTGCATTGTGGACCAAATATAAACCTTTGTATTTTGTTGCCAGTGATTTCTATCTTGGTCCAAGGCTTTTAGGCCTTGGGCCCAAGTGTTCCCAAACATGTTTTTACCTATACTTAGTCTTATACCCTTATATCATCCTAAACATTTTCCAATACTCACTCAAACATTTAGCCCTATTTTCACTCCAAAATTCAGGTCTGATAACTGTCATCCAAAACTAAGGATTTCCTTCAAGCTTCAAGCCTCTATTTTCAATCTTCTTCAAGCACTTCTTCAAAGATAAGGTATGTGGGTTTCAATCATTGGGTTCTTCCACTCATGGTGCCCTAATCTTCTTTTACTAAAATTTCATGATTTAAAGTTGATTTACAAATGAGTCTTTCTTATTATAAAATTTATTGCACATAATGTTAATGCTATGTAAAGTTGTGACAGTTTTGCTATGTTTCAAGCTGTAAATCTTAGATCTATTGTGAAATTTGAAGGAGGAGTTTGATGTATATTGCTTGAGGGTATGAAAAGTTGTTGATTGATAGATTTATAAAGAATTTTCTTGCATCATTTCATCTCTACATTTCATGGTTTTATACTAGTATTTCACATACTCTAAGTGTTTGATAAAATATCCGGATGTGATTTCTTGAGGAATTAAAGGTCCAATACATGTCTTATGAGTTGAATGGTGTTATGATGATTATATGATGACTTTATGATGATGATAGGAATTTCTATATGAGTTGTTTCATGGAAAGGTACCTATGGGGTCGCATGTGGATTGTGTTCTTAGGAAAATGAGTAGATCTTTCTTGATGATTGAAATGTAATGGGTTGATGAGATAGTTCTATGATTCGTACCGAAAAGGCTATGCCGTTAGGAAGAAAAAGTAAGGTTTCTTACCGTAAAGATCATATCGTAAGGTATTGACATCCTATAGAAAAGGCCATGCCATAAGGTAGAGTGGTTAAGGATTCCTACCGAAAAGATCATATCATAAGGTATGGACACCCTACTACAAATGCCACACCATAAGGTAGAATAGCAAATTATGCCTACCAAAAAGATTATACCATATGGTATGGATATCCCATCGAAAAGGCCATGTCGTAAGGTAGAAAGACTAGAGGTTTCCACCAAAAAGATCATATTGTAAGGTGTGGGCATTCTATTGAAAAGGCCATGTCTTAAGATAGAATGAATCATGTTTCCTACCCAAAATATGATATCATAAAGTAGGGGACATTTTATACTACCTACTAAAAAGACTATGTCGTACGGTAGGGGTATTGATAACGCTCTCCAAAAGGTTATACCGTAAGGTGAGTGGGGGTCATTTGGCCCATTTCATGAAGGTTGGTACAAAGGGGTTTGAGTATGTTTCCTATATTTAGTTCACTTTCCTTGTTCATGATCTACAAGCATGTTTTATCTTAAGCATTGAGCATGCATGTCATATTGATGTTATATATATCCCTTGCTTATGATTATGCATGTTAATTTTTTTGGCTATCCCTTACTAGCATTGCATCCCACATACTTTCTACATTCCAATATACTAATGCATACTTTATGCCTACATGATGTCACCATGTAGAAACCGGAGTCCCACTTGAGAAATCTCCTCCATGTGGCTAGTACAACTTCACTCAAGCTTGTTGGTGAGTCCTCTATTCCCAGGACGTTACTTATGATCTCTTGATATATATTAAGATTTTCTCTTTTTTGATTATATTTTAACTATGAGGGTGAGCTCGATTGCTTTGTTTTGGCCCTGACTCTTATCTTTATGTAGTAGAGATGTTGTTGGACATATGACATATCTATGTTATGAGCCTTGACTCTTTTAGCTCTTCTTGCTTATGATATGAAGGAGGTTCCCTTTGTCCCAATTTTCCCCTGTTTATGCTTATTTGTTATTGTCATTTTAATGGCTTCTGCGATCAAAGATGTGTAATGATATGTTATGAGGCTTGTTTGGAGTTCCTTTAGGTTCTCCATGCGCCGATCATGTCTAGGCCCTAGGCTTGTATCGTGACACTTAGTATTAACAAAAATAATAACTTTGATGAATATCTTAACCAAACTATAGAAAATATTAAAGATGCACAGGAAAGCCGCATAATCTTAGGCTTATTTATATGTTGAGTTATCTAAAAATACCCATAAATAGGCCTAGTTAGAGGGTAAATTCATAGAATCTAGGCATTTCTAGGTTGATTTCTCTTGATTTTCTAATCCAAGGACAAGTGCATTGTTTGCTTGTGTTTTTGAAGGTTTTATCAAATTAAGCTAGTCTAAAGTCACACCCGGATCTGAAGGAAGAACACAACTCAAAATTTAGAGGATAAAAGTCTGTTGAATCGGCAAAAATACTCAATTGTGCGATGCAGACCTGAGGTAAAGCTGTGCATGTTGAAAAGGAAGAAAAAAAGTAACTAAAAAGGAAAAAGGGCACAGTCTGCATCGTGGACTTGTGCAAAAGTTGGGAAAATTGGTCCAGTTAGTAATATAAGTGAAAATCCAGCCCAGGATAGGCAGTCCGCATCGCAGACTTGATGGATGCAAAGGGAAAAATCGAGTTACGGGATTTTAAGTTAGAACTAACACTTGGTTTGACCCCCAAAATTTTCTACGGGATCAGAAAGCCCATTCGGAGAAATTTTGGCAAAAAATATCAATAAAGTATGCAGTCCGCATCGTGGATGCCATGTCCCTTAATTGACCTTTTTTGAATTTTGTGAGGGGCGTTTTAGATATTTCCAAACCCTCCTGGACTTAATATATGACCAAAATAGGTCGTTTTAAGTGTAAAGAGGGTTTTAAACCTTATTCTATGCCCTTTTCATGTCCTTGAAAAGACTATGAGTGAAGAAAATAGGAGAAAAGCTAGGGTTTCCAAGTATTCGACTGTGATCCATTGAGTTGCGGTTGTTCTTCGATTTCCACATACGTTAGGCTACATAAAATCTTATTTTTGTGCCTAATCTTTAATTACTATCACGAATGCTAGTCAAAAGTCAAGCGAATTTCAATCCTATGATCTTACCGAGAAATTCTAGAACCTTATCATAAAATCCTTATTATTCCATTAGTATTATGCTAAGAACGTCATCGTTGAGTAGATCTCCTTGGATTCCTGAAGTACTACTACATTTACAAGAACCTTAAATGAGTTTTTTAACCATTCCATTATAATACTTTACTTGCATTGAGAAGTTATCCAGTCCAAAGTGTAAATAAATTTCAAGCCTCAACATGAATTATACAAGTAGCCTATTTACTACACTATCTTTTGAGCATAACATATCAGTTCTGAAAGATCAGTCCAGTTAATTAAGGTGTTTTGCATTACTATTCATTATGCATAAATTTCAGAGTTTGAGAAAACATAAAGTTGCAAAAGCATCATTTTATGAGTAAAGAACATGCCTATTTTCTCTCTTTAAAGAAAGCATTATCAATTCTGAGATAAAAAATTAGTTTATAAGATAAATGTTGAGCCAAGGCTTCAAGTAGTAGATTATCAGTTTCTCCCTAAAGAGGGATATTTTTATAGTTAATGAACACAATGCATGTTTTTGGAGCAGTATTGAGCACCGATGTGGGTACAAGTTCAGATAACTCCAACCCCACAAACTATGTAGCCAACATAGGATAGGATTGTACTAGATGTACAACTCCTCACGGCCACTGAGATGACCCAATTTTGGGATGGATCCACGCCCCTAGTTTTAGTTCCTTACCCTGGTAAAGTATGGGACAGCTCTAACAGTGTCAATAAGACACCATATCATCACAAAGCTCATAGTGCTAGTTCTTGGTTAGAAAAACTCCTCAAGCTATAGTATATATTATTTTCTGACACAAATAGAATTGCATTTGATTATGCATCAAATTAGATATTTTACTATAATGCATTACTTATGTTATTGAATTATGTTTAACATTAAGCCTGTGATTTTGAGCATTTAATCATGAGTTTCCCTGTTTTGGGCATTTTACATATCGTACATTCCACGTACTAACGTCTTGGCGCTGTATTATTTTATGATAAAAATTTAGGTGTCCATATGATAGCAGGCATTTAGTGAGATAGTATTCCAGAAGCAGTTGGTGAGACCTCTTCACTTCTAGAGAACTCTAGTTAGTTTAGTTTATGTAGTTTCATTTTACAGTCAGGTAGTCGTGGGTCTTGTTGCGATACCTATCTTTAGTATAGTAGAGGCTTCATAGAAAGAGTTGTAAGTCAGTCCAGTCTTTTCATTTGGACATCTTAAGCATTCTTACTAATGTATTAACAAATATTTTCTGACTTTGTATAAAGCAAGATTGAGATTTCTGAGTTTTATCAAATATTTTAAAAGGTTAATCTTGTAAAGCTTCTGCATACATGTGAAGTTCCAATTGAGTAAGTCAGACAGGCCAAGGGTTCTCTTGAGGACCAACAATGGTTTTCGAGTGCCAGTCACGTCTAAGGTGTAGACTCGGAGCGTGACAAACTTGGTATCAGAGCAAGAGTTCAAGTGTCCTAGGGTGTCTGTGAAGCCATGTTTGTAAGATCTTTATTATGTTTGTGAGAGCCCCTCTTCTATAAATGAGGGACTATTGACATCTACGAAAAGTTTCCCTACTTTCACACTCTAGATCATGTAGTAGAGTTACTTTCTAAGAAACTTGTCCAGATTCATGCCTTTGCTAGATTCATTCAACTACTATTTATACTTAAGGTGGGTTGAATAGAAAATTTCAAATCCTTACTAATGAGTTACCTTTAGATAAAGTAAACAAAGAGACTACACCAGGTTTGAGAGGAGCCAACTAGTGATTAAGTTTAGCAATTTAAAATACTACACCCTTATTCCTATGAATGGTGAGTTTGAGCTGGAGCAAGATATGATGTATTTCCATATTCTATTTCCTAATAGTTCTTCAAATGTTATTCTTGAGATAAAGGTTAAGTTATGCCTCCAATACTTAGTAGTATCCCCTTCTCTTGTGAGAAAGTGATTGAAGGTATTTGTAAACCATATGTGGTAGGATGATCCTAGAGCTAGAAAGATGTAGAAATCATGAAGAGTGGGAACAATAACTACTTGAGGTTAGTAAGAAAAAGTTATGTGGTGACAAGTCGAGTTCCTTCTAACTTCTAGTTAAAGAATAATAATAAGTATCGCGTAGCTTTCAGTATAAGGTAGAAGAAGAGTTGTTAGTTAGTATGAGATGGTGAACACTCGAATGAGAAAGGAGCTGATATTGACATAGCATTGTGTTAATAATGATAAGAATATGTGTTGACTATAAGAACAGAGGGGATAAGTTAGTAGATCTAGACTAGGCTCATGATTTTGAAAGAAGATTCATATGAGATTTATAGAGTTATAAGCTTAGCTAAGCAAGGAGGTATAATGGATGAGATAGATGCTACTTAACCTATAAGAGAGAGTGTGTGATGATCTACTATACTTAGAGGGACTATGAGATAAAAATTAATTTCTTATCACGAGATTTACTGCTATAACATTTCTTGACTTTATCTAATATTTTAGAGTTAATATAACATATAAGAAGTATGGATGTATATGCTTGGTATTAAACCTTAAGCTTGAACTTAGGTGAGTATTATGAAAAGGAGAATGACAAGATGAGAGTAATACTATGAGTCAGAGATTTGCTCTAGTATACTTGACATAGCATGAGTGAGAAATTAAGATGTTGACCCCAAAAATGTGTGGCTACGAGTATGGTGACTGTGACCCTTTGATGAAAATGGTGAATTGAGGCTAAGTCATTAGATAAGAAAAAAGGCCTAAGATATGTATCCAAGATAGTCTATAAATGTAATATGTATTAATTAAGTATTTGCTATGAGATTTTAGTAGGACTAGGTTTCTAAAATTTTACCTAGTAGTTATGAATTAATGCTATATGATAGGAATGTTTAATGCCCATGTCAGTACTAGACCCTAAGTTTAAATTTTGAGGAGTAGAGTGAAAAGGGAGATAACTTTGTGATAATGACTGTCTTAATTAGAGAATCTCTCTAAGAGGTTCCCTATAGTGTATGTTCGAGATTAAGATGTTGACTTAGAATGTTATGGATAAGTGTGGTATAGGTGCTTGGTAAAAATAATGGATTGAGGATAACTCGTTAGATAGCAAGAGGCTTAAGATGTGTATCCATGATTGTATAAATTACACGAAGCTCTAAGTTATGTCTGCCACAAGAATCTAGATAGTATAATTGAGTTTTCAATGTGGAGTAGGCTAATGTAGACATTCTTTACTAGCCTTAAGAGTTGGGTCAAACAGGGATAGCCGTAGATAATGACGAATCTCCCATTGTAGTCCAAGCTTTCTTCAGTCAAATGAATGTGAACATAGAAGATAAGTGTTAGCAGACTAAAAAGGAAGATGCTAGATCATAATAGTCATAGAGAACGACTATTGTGCCAATAAGAGTAACAAGTAACGGAAAATATCTATAAAGATAGAAGAAAGTTAAAAGTTGGTATCTCAGAGGAAATTTTAGCAGCAGTTTCATATCTTTAAGTAGTACATGACAAAAGGATATCAACATTCTATTTATAGTGGTCTCTAATTAAGTGGAGGATAGTACTTATAGCTTAGGAAAAAGAACCAATTCACAGACTAAGAGAGGTGATGCTTGAACTAAAGGGGAGATGCTTGGGTTATAATTCAAAGTAGATCTTGAGATTTTAATAGTGTTAAGTTGATCAGGATGAAACATCAATGCTTTTCTATCTTATATTCCTTATAGTTCATCGTGATGCTACTTTATTCTTATCTTATGCAAGGGCACCATGCCCATGATTCAAAGCCATGCACTCTATGTTGATCCATGTTCATGCTCAGTTCTCAAAGTGATAAGTGATAACTTCATTTGGCAATTTTGATCTTATCTTATGAACTAATTCTCAGCCTTATGTTACCTAAGACAATACTTGAGCTTCACAGTGTACATAGTTCCATAAAATCATGATGAGACCTAAAGCACTAGTGGCATCATATTATGTTATAAATGTTGTCAGATTAGATTTCTTGAATAAATCGTTCTTATGATATTATACTCTAAGCCTTGCTAATAATTCTTTCCTTCGGTATTAATAGTAGATGAGTTGTGACAGATGAAAGAGAATGGGTGTCACTTATTGTGACAATTACAGTATGCTTATCCCATTTAAGGTTGCAGATAGAGAAAAAACAAGATGAGATCTTGTTGTATGTAACAAATAGGTAAGAGTATATTGGTATGCCTCCTAATAGGAGCTAATAAGATTGCAGGTGTAGAGGTGCTAAATAAGTATTAAAGTTCTTAAATGATGTTGCCCTCTAAGAAGCTATAAAGTGATAGAATGGTAATCTTGAACATGTGATCGCTATTAAGTGAGGGATAGTTGTAGGCTTTTGATGACTTTTAAAATTGATTCCAAGTAGATGTGTAGGATTAGTATTCTCTAAAATAATGTTTCTATGGAAGTGCAGAACATAATCCTTATGGATTAGATTGGCATAAGTATGATTATGTTATGGGTAGCACTTTGTGACTTTGAGTCATGCTTGAAAATGATAAGCATATGCAATAGACTTAGGTGATGATGGGAGTTACAAGCTTTAGTTAATAAAGTGTAGAACTCAAGATGAATACCAGAGTTAGGGAGAGTAGTCAGAGTGATAGGCTTGAATGCATGGTTATTGTTATGTAAGTATTAATGACAGACTATTGAAGAATTTGTGATAGTGAAATAGTGAAAAGGACTAGTGATATTTTAATAAAAGCCCCTGTGTAAGTACAGATCTAAGTATTGAGGATTAGGTTTGTATGAATATAATCATCTTAAGGGTAGTACCTTGAGACTCAGAAGTAGGCTTGAATTTAAGAAGAGGATGTGGATAGATACAAAGTTAAATAGGAGCTACAAGATTAAGTTGATAAAGTAGAGTGCCATAAAAAGGAGCACAATTGAGATGAGGTACTGAGGTTGAGAGTTGTACATGGAGTCTTATGAATTAATGACCGCATTCTCAATTAGAGTTGATTGTTTCCTTTTTGAGTTCGAACAACTAATCAAAGAAGTGCTTAAACATTTCGAATTGAGTTTCAATGTTTCATTTGTGTTTGATGGTGAAAATGTAAGAGAATATCTCTACTCTTGATCTAAATTGATTTGTTTATTTCGAGTGACTTATGACTATCTAGATTTGTTGATTGAGTACTAAGAGAAGTCTTGATCATTATTCGTGCCTGATGATGAGCAGTTTTAAGGTAATTTTCTTACTCTTGACTTAAATTGATCTATTCTTGAGTCGATATGTCTATTTTTGAGTCTGGACAGAGAATTGTTAAGATTGATAAGGAGTTGAAAGTTTGATTGGTTGATGTGAGTATTGAGATGGGTCTTGAGTCTATATGCTTTAATATCTACCTTTACTCATCATTCGATGATGAATGATCCCAAGGGGGAGATAATGTAATACCCGATAAAATTACCAAAATACCCCTAGAGGATTGATGTGCGCATAATACGTCTTCCCATGCTCTGATGGCAAATCTGAGGCTGGATATGCAATCAACATGAAAAATTGAGTGGGAGAATGTTGTCGATTGATTTTTAGAGTAATCATATCAAAAGATAATTTTTTGATACAAAAAATTAAACAAGTGAGGGTGCACGACAAAGGCATGATGCGCCTCTATCACGGACCAACACTTGGTTTCATGCCAAAAAAATTCTAAGGGATTAGAAAGCTCGTTCAGAGAATTTTTTGATGAAAAATACCAAGGAATACGCAGTCCACGTCGCGGACCTGGCATCCTGAAACTGACTTTTTTAAATTTTGTGAGTGACATTCTAGACCTTTGCAAATCCCTCTTGACTTGATATATGACAAAAATAGGGCATTTTTTTAAGTATAAAGAGGATTTTAAACCTTATTTTATGTCCATTCCAAGTCCTTGAAAAGACTATGAGCGAAGAAAAGAGGAGAGAAGCTAGGGTTTCCAAGTATTTGACTGTGATCTGTTGAGTTGTGGTTGTTGTTTGATTTTCAGTATGTAAAGGCTACCTAAAATTTTATTTTCGTGCCTAATCTATAATTACTATCAAGAATGCTAGTCAACATTCAAGCCAATTTCAGTCCTATGATCTTATGGAGAAATTCTAGAACCATATCATAAAATCCTTATTATTCCATAAGTATTATGCTAAGAACATCATCGTTGAGATGATCTCCTTGGATTGCTGAAGTATTACTACTTTTGTAAGAGCCCTAAATGAGTTTTAATAACCATTCCATTATCATACTTTAATTGCATTGAGAATTTATCCAGTCCAAAGTAGAAATAAGTTTCAAGAAGTACCTCAACATGAATTATACAAGTAACCTATTTACTACACTATCTTTTGAGCATAGCCTATCAGTTCAGAAAGATCAGTCTAGTTAGTTAAGGTACTTTGCATTACTATTCATCATGCATAGATTTCAAAGTTCTAGAAAACTTATAGTTACAAATGCATCATTTTATCAGTAAAGAGTATGCCTATTTTCTCTCTCTAAATAAAGCATTATCAGTTCTGAGATAGAAAAACAGTTTATAGGATAAATGTTGAGCCAAGGCTCTAAATAGTAGATTATCAGTTTTCCCATAAAGAGGGATATTTTTATAGTTAATAAGCATAGTGTATATTTTAGGAGTAGTATAGAGCACAGATGTGGGTGCGAGTTCAGATAACTCAAACCCTATAAACTATGTAGCCAGCGTAGGATAGGATTGTACCAGATGTACAACTCCTCAGTGACACTAAGATGACCTAGTTTTGGAGTTGATCCACTCCCCTAGTTTTCGTTCCTTACACTAACAATGTATGGGATGTCTTTGGCAGCGTGGGCAAGATACTGTATCATTACGAAGCTCATAGTAGTGGTTGTCGATTAGAGAAACTCCCCAAGCTGTAGTATATATTATTTCCAGACACATATTGAATTGCATTTTGTTATGCATCAAATCAGATATATTGCTATAATACATTACTTATGATATTGAATTATATTCATCATTAAGGCTATGATTTTGAGCATTAATCTTGAGTTTTTTGTTTTGGCCTTTTTACATACCGTACATTCCACATACTGATGCGTTGATGCTACATCATTTTGTGATGCAGATTCAAGTGTCCACATGATAGCAGGAATTCAGTAAGACAGTATTCTAGAAGCAGTTGGTGAGACTCTTCACTTCTAGAGGACTCTAGTTAGTTTAGTTTATGTATTTTAATTTTACAGTGAGGTAGTCATATGTCTTATTGCGGTATCTATCTATAGTATAGTAGATACTTCATGGATAGAGTTATTAGTAAGCCTAGTCTTTTCAGTCGGATATCTTAAGCATTATTACTGATGTATTAAAAGATATTTTCAAACTTTGTATAAAGCAAGATTTAGATTATCTAAGTTTTATCAAATATTTTAAAAGGTTCATCTTGTAAAGCGTCTTCATGTATGTAAAGTTCCAATTGAGTAAGTTAGCTAGGCTAAGGGTTCGCTTGGGGACCAACAATGATTTCCAAGTGCTAGTCACTGATGTACTGTCAAAATATAGCATATTTATTACCTAAAATAAGAGATTTTACAAGTTCTTAATGATACTTTTTATGATTTTTATGTATGTTTGTATAGTTGTGCAGAAAATACAAGTTGGCATGATTTTCGGATAACATTAAAGATTTTACTGAAGTACAGGACATACGAGCTATCCTACGAGTCATATCCCAAGCTAGGAGTTGTAAGGTGCTATCATAAAATGGAACAATGAGCAAAATTAAGGAGTTGCAAAGTGAAGGTCAGCCATATTGGGCCACCCTACGAGTCGTATGTCTCATTACTACTTGTATGGGTGGGATTCGTAGCAAGGAGCAGTGAGTTAAAAGTTTGGACCAAGAATTGAAGGACTAGACTACGAGAGAAACATATGAGTCATATCGCAAGCAATGACTTGTAATAGTTGGTCATAACAGTCAAGCCCAAAATATCAAGTGCTAACTATGAGATCCCGATTACGATTCGTAGGTCACCCTATGAGTCATACCTCTGCGACGTACCTGCTGCCAACTATATTTTCTATTTAATCATTAGGGAAAATTTGTAAATAGTATAAATAATTTATGATATGGTTTTATAAAGTAGAGAATTCAGACTTTGAAATTTTGGGGTTCCACACTTTGAATATTCTCTCTAGAATATTTCTAGGGTTTAGTGTGTAGATTTCAATGTTTAATGTGAAGACCCACTTTGGAGGTTTGGAAAATCACATTGTACTCATCTTCCATTTATAAAAGCTTGTCGTTTTCAACTTGAAGGTGTTTTTATTCTTCATTATATTGGGTAAACTCTCAACTATGTCATCTTCATTTATTTTTGTTGATTTTTCCTTAGCAATGAGTTGCTAAACACCCACAACTTGGGGATATGAGACCATGAGTAGTTGACTTGAAGTAACCTAGACTTTGTGCATTTATTTGATTAAGGTTTTGTATGTATTATTTATTTCAGTTCGTTTTGATTGTTATTTGGTGGTGACCAACCCCAAATCCTTCAGACTATCACGATCCCGACCAAGGTAGTGACAAACAGGATAAGGAAAGTAAATGAAAGGATTCAATTGATGTGTTCTCGTCTAATCAACCAAACCTGACCAAGGGGAGGTTGACTTAGACATATGAGTAATGGTTAGTTGGCACACCATGTTTGTTAACCTAGCGCCATAGTGAAATTGGACCTTCATCTTCATAAGAGGGCTGAAAGAACCTAAGTTATCGTCTTGCATACGAATTCCTAATTAGAGTTATGTTGTCTATGGTAATTGAGTTAATGAACCATGGGGAAGACAATTGCCAAGTTGCCCCTCAATTTGATTGTCTACTTGCATACTTAGCATAGTATTTATTTTCGTTCTTAATTTTGAATCTCAACCGCCCCCCAATTTTAGAGAATACAGCAATTGATACTTGAAATGTTTGTTAGTGGATCAACACAGTCTAGCCCCATATTCCCTGTGGATTTGACCCTAACCTTTGATATGGTTTATTGTTGAATTCAACCGCATTACTATTAGATTAGGAACATAAAAAATTATGGTGCCATTGCCGAGGAATACAATTAGTGACATGACCCCAAAAAGTGTCCAAAAATGTGCCTCAAAAGTGCTCAAAATCTTATTTTTTATATATCTAAAAATTCATTTGGAATTTCAAAAATATGACTTCATATTCTTGTTTAGAGGGTCCAAATTAAGGTGACAAAGGTCTAACCTAGATTTTAAAGCAAACGAATCGAATTATGAAATTTCTCTTGGTGCGATTTCCCAAGAGCATACGCGGCCTCTCCGTGATGCGGAGAGGTGTAATTCCTGTAGTATCTTTTCCTAGTTCGCCTAGATTTTTCTAAGTGTTAGATCTAAGTTTTTCCAAATGTATTTTTGCCTATCCCTAGTATTATATAACCCTCATATCACTGAAAAATATTCCCTAATATTTCCCCAAACACTTAGACTCATTTCTAACCCTAAATTGAAGTCCCAAAATCAAGGCCAATCTCAAGGATTTCTTCAAGGATCTCACTTAAGCTTCAAATATCCATTAAAGTATTCTGCAAGAACTTCACAAATGCTAAGGTATGTGGTGTTGAACCATTAGGTCCTTCCACCTATGGTACCTAAACCCTCTTTTACTTAATATTGCGTGATTTAAAGTTGGTTTTATATGTGGGTCTATAATATTGAGGAATGTACTCCATTGTGATTTTAGTTTATGAAAGTATGGTGGTTTTAGCATGTTTTGAGCTTTAAATCTTAGATCTAATGTTACATTTGATGAGGGGGTTTGATATGAATGTCTTGGGGGCGTTTCAAGGTGTTGAATAAAGGCTTTACCACTGATTTTCCTGCATGATTTCATCTCTAAATTGCATGCTCTTTGACCCAAATTACATGCCCCCAAGGTATTTGATAAAATGTCCAGTTATGGTTTCTTGAGGAATTGAAGGTTGAAAGCATGAGATATAATATGAATGATGTTATGATGATGAAATCAACTTATATATATGTTTATTCCTACATGAGATATTGAATTAGAGCCTATAGTGAATCCTATATAAAGTATTGCATAGACCATGTCCAATCTAAGGGGGAAAAGAGCATGGGTAACCATGCGAGGAGCTTATTTGTCACCATAGATGTTTGGGTATGACCATCATCAACCATGCGAGTGATTTATACCTTGTTACCATGGATGGCAGGGTGCGACCACCATCAACCAGGCGAGGGCTTTATACTTCGTCACTATGGACGGCAGGGTATGACCACCATCAACCACCAAGGGTTTTATACCTTGGATAACTTGATTGGTCTCATTCTTCACATATAATATTATATATCAGCATGATATACTTAATAATGATTTACTTATGCATTGATCATACATGCCATCTTGCTATAATATGCTTATTATCAATCATTTTCCATTTTGGATTATGATGCCTATCTCTTGCTATATTGCATCCCACGTACTTAGTATATTCAAATGTGCTAATGCATATTCTTGCCTACATGATATTACCATGTAGGGACCGGTGCCCGAGTTGATCCTTCTCCTCTCCCACATGGCTAGGCGGTGCTATTCCAAGCTTATTGGTGAGTCCTTTATTTCGGGGACTTTGGTTTATGTTTTTCTCTATTATCTATGTATTATCTTTCACTATGAGGGTGAGCCCGATTACTTTGTCTTGGCCCCCACTCTTTCTACATTTTAGAGGTGCATGTTGGACATGGTGTTTACTATGTATGAGCTTGACTCTTGACCTTTGACTTCGATGTTAATGTAAGTTTTTCCTTTAGTCCTGTTATCCTTACTTTTATTTGATATGTCTTTATATGCTTTCGCAACCAAGGATGTGTGATGCTAAGCTAAGAGGCTTGTTTAGGGTCCCTTTGAGTTCCCCATTCGGCGTGTCATGCCTAGGCCCTAGGCTTGGGTCGTGACAGCTAGTTTCTTGACTTGATTTCTCTATTAGTTAATTCAAGTGTTAATTTCTAAATTCTCTTGCACTTAGTAAGGGAATCTCTTAACTCCAAAAACATGGAAATCCATTAACTTATTAGAAGGATGGATCATATTAATAAGGATATTGCGATTGAAGAAGAAATGAATGTGAATAATGATTTGGAAGAGAGGAGAATCCACCACCAAGGGACAATAGGCCACAACTTAGGGATTTCAACTAAAACTCTTATGGTTGGAATCAATATCATTTGAACCCTATGGCCATGGATGTTACTGGTGCTATAGTATTGCCTCCATTATTGGTAGACGGTAAGGTCTTGGTGTTGAGCGGATTACTTCAAATGCTTCAAAACTGTGGTTTGTTCAAAGGGATACCTTCACAGGATCGCCATCATCATCTCCATAATTTCATCTTCGTCTATAAAAGTGTCATAGGGCATAAAATCTTTCTTAGAATATAGTTAGTTTACGAGTGTTCCCATTCTGACTAACTGGTAATACAGTTGTGTGGTTATTTGAGCTTTCTCTAGGTACAATAACAGGTTGGACAGAGCTTCAAAGAGTTTTTCTAGAAAGATATTTTCCAAGGTATAAGAAGCATAATCTCAAAGACTAAACAAACAACTTTGAGCAATTGCCCGGTGACTTTGTCTGAGCTTTACTAAGTGCTTGAGGATGGTTCCAGACAATAGGATTGTTGATGGATTGGTTGAGATTTTCTATTGAGCGCATGATGAAAATAGTCAAGTTTGTGCCAACACAATCATGGGAGGTATGTTTCTTAACCAACCTTTTGCATTAATAGTCGCGAGTATGGAGCAAGTGGTTAAAAGAAATAGAGCTTGGGGTCAAAGAGAGCGAGGTGAAATAAAGTCCTCTTATGCGGTAAAAACCAACAATGAGCAAGTTAAGGTTAATGAGGAGATTATGCAACAGCTTGCTCAACTTTACACAAGCATGGACTTAGTTTTAAAGCAAAATTAAGCGAGTATTCAAGTGGTGACTCACCAACCTCTTAAGGCTCCAATGTATTATGAACCATTCTTTGATGAAGATGCTTGCTTCTTGAGTAACGAGATGATAGGTTTCTGGAACAACCCCCAAGGGACCTATTCAAAATGTTTGAGGCAAGGTTCCAAGAATCATGGTCGGAACTACAACCATGAAGGTGCATATAGAGACAACTGTGGTGGTTACTATAAAAGGGAGAGAATGTTGTATCCCAAATGGGGTAGAAGAGATGGTTATAAAAATTGTCATTATGTGCCTTCCCATAAATGTGCCTTCCCATAACTGTGATGTTGGGCCAAATGCTATGAGGATTGAAGAGATGTTTGACAAGTTGTTGAAGAGAGTTTATCACCAAGATGAGACCTTGAAAGGAATGAAATCAGACATTTAAAGTATAAACCAAAAGATAGTCTCACTTAATGGCTATTAAGCAATTAGAAAAATGATTTGGGCATGTTTCTCTATAATTTGATCAATGCCAAAAGGGCACCTTACCAGGAAATACAGTTCAAAATGCAAAGAATGATGGGTATTGCATGGCAATCATGATTAGGAGTGGTAAAAGTACCACAGATCCTCCTATGTCAGTAGTTGTGGATGAATGTCACAAGAAGAGTGATGATGAAAAAGCTAAAATGAAGGGTGCACATGGGCAACCTAAGAGGTTCAAGACTTTTCCCAGACCTCCACATCCTTTTCCACAAAGGCTTAAAAAAAGAAGAGGACGATAAAGTGGAGAACTTTTTAGCAATGATCATGAAGTTGTCGGTGAACATTCCTTTGATTGAAGCTTTAGAGAAGCGATTGGGTTATTTAATAAGCATGAAAGATCTAATTGAGAAGCAGCAGGCAATGAGTTAGGACATTTCCCAAAAATTCCAACATTTTAGTGCCATCACTACCAAGTCACTGGTCCAAAAATGTGAAGACCCTAGTGACTTGACTATAGCATGTACAGTGGGGAAACTAGCATTTGCTAAAGCACTTTGTGATCTAGGTGCTAGCATAAATTTAGTGCCACTTTCCATCTTCAAAAATCTTGGCTTAGGTGCTCCTATCCCCACAAAGATGTGGTTACTAATGACAAAAAGAACAATCAAGAAGCCTGTAGGGGTGCTTTATGATGTACTGGTAAAGGTAGACAAATTTATATTTTCTGCAGATTTTGTTATTTTTGACTGTGAAGTTGATTTTGCAATTCCTATCATTTGGGGGAGACCTTTCCTAGACACAAGTCGTACTCTGGTTGATATGGAGCAAGGATTGCTCACATTCAGGTTTGGTGAAGAAATATTGGTGTTCCAGGTCTGTCAACAAAGTAGTAAAGACTGTGATTTGAGGGTAATCTCAGTGATTGAAAATATTGATGATAAAAAGTTAGAGGTTCCAATCGAGCTACGTCTTGGAGTTGATACTTTGGAAGTAGTGTTGATGAATTTTGATAGTGATTTTATTCTAGATTATGAGGAGACAGTGAATGCCCTTGGGTTATCATTTGGCCTAAGACATTAGGCAAGAGTAGAACTTGATCTGCAGAATAGGGAATCACTATCCACGAATCCCTCCATAGAGATCACGCCGGAGTTGGAACTAAAAGAACCTCCATCATATTTGAAATATGCATTTCTAGGAGAGCATTATACATTGTTGGTCATCATTGCTGCAGATTTGAGTGAACATTAGGCAGAGACTCTTGTGGCTGTACTAAAAAATTCAAAAGGGATATCTAGTGGACTATTGCAGATATCATTGGCATTCGTCCTGGTATATGCAATCACAAGATTCAATTGGTTAAGGACTACAAGACTAGTATTGAGCACCAGCGATGGTTAAATCCTCCAAAGCAAGAAGTGGTTCAAAAAGAAATCACCAAGTGGTTAGATGCAGGGGTGATTTACCTTATTGCAGATAGTGAGTAGATGAGCCTTGTACAATGTGTCCCGAAGAAGGGTGTATCACAGTAGTGCCGAATGCTATAAATGAGTTGATTCCCATACGACTAGTCACCGAATGGAGAGTGTGTATGGATTACAGAAAACATAATACCTCCACTGATAAAGAACATTTTCCTTTACCATTCATAAATTAGATGCTTGATAGACTTATAGATAAAGGTTGGTACTATTTCATTGATAGATATTCGGGGTACAATTAAATTGTCATTGCACAAGAGCGTCAAGAGAAAACTAAATTCACATGCCCTTATGGAACCTTTGCATTAAAAAGAATGTTGTTTAGATTGTGTAATGCTCCAGCCCCATTTCAAAGATGCATGATATTGATCTTCTCAGACATGGTGGAGAGTATGATTGAGGTGTTTATAGATGATTTTGCTATAGTGGGTCACTCATTTGAAGATTGTTTGTTACATTTGCATGATGTGTTGTAGAGATGTGTAGAAATTCACCTAGTGTTGAATTGGGAAAAATGTCACTTCATGGTTAAGGAAGGATTGTGATGGGTCATAGAATTTTGGGTAAAGGCATTGAAGGTGATAAGGCAAAAATTGAGATGATTGAGAAACTGCCACCATCAATCTTAGTAAAAAGTGTTAGGAGCTTCTTGGGCCATGCAGGATTCTACCAATGCTTCATAAATATTTCTCTAAGATTTCGCATCCTTTGTGCAAGTTGTTGAATAAAGATACCAAGTTTGTGTTTGATGATGCCTATATGCAAGCTTTCGAAGAATTGAAGAAAAGGTTGATTTTAGCACCTATCATCGTGGCCCCGAGTTGGTCAAAACCCTTTGAATTAATATGTGATTCTAGTGGGGTTGCTGGGACAGTGCAAAGAGAAAGTCCTACATACCATCTACTATGGAAGCAAAATCCTGAATGTCGTGCAGATAAACTACATGGTCACTGAACAGGAGTCCTTGCATTTGAAAATTTTTGGTCATACTTGTTGGGATCCAAAGTTATAGTACACACAAACCATGCTGCACTAAAGTATTTTATGGCCAAGAAAGATGCAAAGCCTAGATTGATCAGATGGGTACTTCTTCTATAAGAATTCAACTTTGATGTGATTGATAGAAAGGGAGTCAAAAAATCAAGTCACATATCACCTTTCATGATTAGAAGATGGAGCTATGGTGCATTTTGATGATGGTCTTGATATTGATGATTCCTTTCCTAATGAATGGGTGTTGGCGGCTTCACATGATCTTATTCCTTTGTTTGCTAACTATTCCAATTATCTTATGATTGACATTGTACCCTCTGATCTCAATACCCATCAATGTCATAGGTTCATGAATGATGTAAAAAAATTTCTTTTGGGATGAGCCATACCTATTTCGTGTATGTGCTAATGGGATCATCGTAGATGTGTTCCTGAAGGGGAGATGATGAGCATCTTTGAAGCATGCCACTCCTTATTGGTTGGTGTTCATCATCATAGTGGAGCTCGTACAAGTTACAAAGTGTTACAGTGTGGATATTATTAGCCTTCTATACATCAAGATGCTCATGATTATGTCAAGTCCTATGATAGATCTCCAAGAGAGGGTGGAGTCTCATAGAGGAAAGAACTTTCTCTTAATCCCATATTGGTGATTGAGTTGTTTAATGTCTAGGGCGTTCACTTCATGGGGCCCTTTGTTAGTTCTCATGGGAATAAGTATATCCTGGTTGTTGTAGACTATGTCTCTAAATGGGTGGAAGACATAGCCCTGCCAGAGAAGGAGGGCAAGAGTGTCACAAGTTTCCTTTGAAGAAACATTTTTTCCAGGTTTGGTACACCTCGAGCATTTATCAGTGATGGAGGCTCTTACTTTTACAATAGATTATTCAAAGCAGTTCTTGAGAAATATGGGGTAAAGCATCAGGTGGCAATGCCTTATCACCCCCAAACTAGCAGGCAAGTGGAAGTGTCTAATAGAGAGTTAAAGCAAATCTTGTCCAAAACTGTGAATGTGAATCACACTGATTGGTCTAGAAAGTTGGATGATGTATTTTAGGCCTACCACATTGCCTTCAAAACACCAATTATTATGTTTCCACATTAATTGGTATTTGGTAAGACCTGTCACCTGCCAGTTAAACTTTAGCATAATGCACTATGGGTACTAAAGAAGCTAAACCTAGATTGGAATGAAGCAACAACATCTAGGATAATGCAGATTAATTAACTTGATGATTTCCAGCTGAGGGCATATGAGAGCTCTACTTTGTACAAGCAACGGATGAAAGTCCAACATGACCATAGGATTGAGAACTACCAATTTTCCGCAGGAGACATGGTGTTGCTTTACAATTCTAGGTTAAAGTGGTTTCCCATGAAACTCAGATCTAAGTGGATGGGTCCTTTTTAAGTGGTTCGTGTTTTTAGTCATAGTTCTATTGAGCTAGAAAACAAGGATGGTAAAATCTTCAAAGTAAATATCCAAAGAGTCAAACTATACATGGTAATATGTATGAAATTAAAATAGTGGAGGATTAAGACCTCGAAGAAGCATGAGTACAAGAAGCAATTTTGTCGTGCCACGACACTAAATCAGGCACTTATTGGGAAGCAACCTAAGGTATGCCCCTTGTTTCTCTTATTGATATGTTTACTTTGAGGACAAAGTATTTTCTTTTGGTGGGGTATGGGAAGTAATGGATTAGGGTGAATTCTGAGCAAGCTCAAGTCCATAACTTCCCCTATTTTTGATCCCAAGGTTTTCTTACCATGTTTGTTTTTCCTTGTGGATGCTTTTAATTTCTGTTGAACTAGCATATCTAGGTAATGTAGATAATTTGTGGATATATAGTAGTTACTATCTTTTGGCATATATATAATCTTGAAATCTTTTTTGAATATTTTGAAAATTCAATACCCTCAAAATTTTTGAGATTTTTGGTTATTATTGCAATTCTGCATATGATTATCTGACAATGTTTGTTCTGATAAAGATAACGCAAGTTGATGCTTGAAGCATGACCTGTGACTCTATACTTGATTATGTATGTGATTCCATGTATGTGTGAGCTTATTTTGCCGCATTCATGTATTATGTATGAACTCAGAACTTGCCTTATTATTCTAAGATTGGACTAGTGATGTGATTGATTAGGAAAGGATCTTAGGCAATTGTTCTTTTAGTAAGTCTGCTTTTGCCTAAATGACTTACCAAATGTGATAGTTGATCCTTTGTTCTAAATGTTTGAGCTTTTCATATACATGTTCTTTCTTGACACCTAGCTGGCCCAGCCTTGTTTTATGAAACACCTTGATACCGGCCCTGGTCTATCCTTGAAGATGTGAACCTTGATTGAGGCTAAAAGCCTAAGTTGAGGGTGGCTACGAATAGTGCCCCTAGTTTGGGGAATAGATATTGTATACTTCACCTCAGGATAAAATCCTAAGTTCAGGGTGACCTTTATTGTGGTAAAGTAATGAAAATGAGGTAGTTAGTTGGGAAATAAAGAAAGAAAAGAAACAGTCAAGCACCGGGTGAGAAAAAGAAAAGAAAAGTTGCCTTGGATTGAAGAGAATAGGTAAATGAGTTAAAAAAATAAGGCACAACTGAAAAAGAGAAAGAAAGCACCCAGGAAAAGCTTAAAAAGGAAGAATAAGGGTGGATTTAATGAATATGGTTGAGTTGTGGAGGTAAGAGTTTTGAAAAACATGGTTCAAGGATATCTTTTAGTCACTATTCTCCTAAAATGCCATATGAAAGCCCCATGAGCCTATGTTGCAAGCCTTTTAAGTCCTAAGGTGATCTGAATCAACCTTGTCATCAGTCTGGAGTTTGATTATAGGGGCAAGACTATGGTGTTAGTGATTATGCATGAATTTCATTTGTAAGAGTGAGAATGCTTGCGCAGTCCCCGAATCTTGAATGCATTGAGTAAGATAAAGGGACTTCTTTTTTGTGAGGGCATTTGCACTGCATGATTGGCATGTGACTAATCTAGTGATTGTGGATTATTGATACTCCTTCGCTTGTCATATTTGGATTGCCGGATACATCTTTGTGTTTTGGTTTGCTTGGTAGCTTTGCAATCCTGTTTTGAAAATGAAAGTTGGGTATTTGAATTAGAGTGAAGTGATGTATATGCCATTAGAGTAGTTTCTATATGTTTCTCATTTTCTACTTAGATTGAGTCATTATTTTAGGGCAAGCAACAATTCTAAGTTGAGGCTGTTGATGTGCTATCAAAATATACACGTTTTATGCCTAAAACAAGGGATTTTGCAAGTTCTTAATGCGACATTTTATGGTTTTTATGTATTTTTAGGCATTCAGTTTATGGTTTAGTGTAGATAACAAGAGGAACATACGAGTGTTAGCCTACGCAATGACTCATAATAGTAGGTCATAGCAGTCAAGTCAAAAATGCCAAGGACTATAAGATCTCGATTACGACTCATAGGTTACCCTACGAGTCGTATTTGTATGACATACCTGCTGCTAGCTGTATTTTCTATGTAATCTTTAAGGAAAATTTGTAAATAGTATAAATACTTTATGATAGGGTTTTAGAAAGCAGAGACTTCAGAGTTTGAAATTTTCATTCCGCACTTTTAATATTCTCTCTAGAATATTTCTAGGGTTTAGTGTAGATTTCATTTTTTAATTTGAAGACCCACTTTGGGGGTTTGGAAAATTACATTGTACTTATTTTCATTTATCAGAGCTTGTGGTTTCAAACTTGAAGGTGTTTTTGTTCTTCATTATTTTAGGTAAACTCTCAACTATGTCTTTTACATTCATTGTTGTTGATTTTGCGTTAGCCATGAGTAGCTAAGCACCCATAAGTTGGGGTTGTGAGAACCATGAGTAGTTGACTTAAAATAACCTAGATTTTGTGCATTTCTTTGATTGGGGTTTTGCATGTACTGTTTATTTTCCTTCATTTTTATTGTTGTTTGGTGGTGGCCAACAACAAACCCTGCCTACTATCACGATCCTGACCCAAGTAGTGACAAATAGGAAAAGGGAGGTAAGTGACAGGATTCGATTGATATGTTCTTGTTTAATCAACCAAACTTGACAAATGGGAGGTTGACTGGGACAAATAGGTAATGATTAGTTGGCATACCATGGTTGCCGACCAAGCGCCATGGTGAATTTCGACCTTCACATTCACAAGAGGGCTAGAAGAACCTAAGTTATCATCCTGCATACGACTTCCTAATTGGAGTTATGTTGTCTAGGGTAATTGAGTCAATGAATCATGGGGAACACAATTCAAGTTTTCCCTCAATATGATTGTCTTTTTGCATACTTAGCATAGTGTTTATTTCTGTTCTTAATTTTGAATCTCAAACCCCTATTTTAGAGAATATAGTGATCGATACTTGAAATGATTATTAATGGATCAACTTAGTCAAGCCCTGTATTTCATATGGACTTGACCGTAACCTTTGGTTAGGTTTATTGCTGACTGTGACTGCTTTACTATAAGAGCGTGAACATCAAGTTACGTCTAGGGCGTAGACTTCGGACGCAATAATTTTTCTTATTTGTTAATGTTTTCTGGTCCATGCATGATGTACGTAGTTTTTATGAGTCACTAATTCTCCATTTTCTAGGGTTGCAGCCACAGATAATGTTTAGTTCTTGATTTTTGACATTCATAAATGGGTTTCTTTTGACTACTCATATATTACTTTTATTTATACTTTATAGTCTGGCAAACTAGGGGTAAATTAGGTTTCATTCTGAATTTGAGAGATGTCAAAATAAATAGAACACAGTAATATATGGAGCTTTTTTTACTAGGAAACTAGGTTGATTGGTGTATGGGAGACCCGTGAAAACTACCCTTACACCTAGCTTGGTTCATAATACGGGAAGCTAATGTTAAAGTACTTTTATTGGTCTGTTTATCCCCACTTAATGATATTATTAGGCAGTCAATGACAGTAGGCCGACAGAGGCTTGCAATGCTGTTTAGGTAATTTTAACCCCATGAATCAGTAGTAAGGAACCCAGACATAGGTTCAAACTTGGAGATTAAAATGGCATTGTTAAGGTTACAATCCAAAAATTTCTCTTTAATTGATATTTAACAACAAAAACTAGCTTAGGGTTTAAGTTAATTATTTATTTAAGTGCTTTTTACAAATCTCTTCAATAATTTACTAAAAACACTTCAAACGTTATAGCTTGGATTGTTTACCAATTTCATTTAAATCCCTTGGGTTCGACATTCTGACCCCTCAATTAGGGCCACTATATTACTTGTTAGACCACATACACTTGCGTGTGGTGGGGATTAACAAGTTGTTGCTGACGATTTGATGTTAAATGTACTGATTTTCTGAGTTATTTTGTTTGTGGTGTTATATACATTTTATCATAGTCATGATGTTTTTACAGGTAATTGGCTACTAAATGGGAAGATCAAGATTCTTGCTTTCATCAATCGAAGAGAAGAGCAGGGGTCTTGTTTCAAACTCCGCCAATTGAACTCATTGAACATGTGGATCAAGAAGATGATAAAGGAGAAACTCATCCTGTTGGAGAGGAAATGGCGGACGAAAATCCACTTGCACCAGCAATACCTAGACCACCAGTACCAAAGCCAGTTTGGGATGTGGCAATCCCGAGAACCACTAATATCACTAGCTGCTTTCTTAAGTTGGAGACCGGTGGTCGGTGGGAACTTAAGTAGAACATGGACCAGTTATTAAACTCTACTGAATAGTTTACCAGGCTGCCACATGAAGACCCACAGGTACATCATCAGAACTTCAAGGGAATTGTTGATACCTTCATCCCCATAGAAGTGAACAGAGACTATGTGAAGATGACCTTATTTCCCTTCTCACTGCTTGGGGAAGCATGAAGGTGGATACAAATCGAGCCACCTAACTCTATCACTTCCGGGGATGATCTTGCTCGTAAGTTCCTCATACAATTCTTTTCATCTGGCAAGACAACCAAGCTCAGGAGTTAGATTCTGAGCTTCAAACACAGGGTTGGAGAAAATCTTTATCAAGCTTGGGAAAAGTTTAAAACTCTTCTGATAAATTGTCCCCATCATTATCAGGCTAACAAGGTGTTGGTCCATACCTTCATTGAGGGATTGGAACCTAACACCAAGATTCTCCTGGACTGTTGCAGGTGGATAGGTACTAGAGAAGACATATGATGAATTGTATGCTCTTCTTAATCGGATTGCACTAGGAAACCCGAAATGGAATAGAGGATCAAGCCAACCAGTAGTCCAAAAGTAGGCTGGTGTGTTGGATATTGATGTTATAACTATCCTGCAAGCTTAGATGTCGGCCATGCAGAACATGATGACCACTCACTTCAACAACCTGATATTAGGTCAGCAACAACAAGTACTGGTGGTAATAGGTCAACAACAAGCCCTAGTAAATATGGTACAGTAGCAACAGAATAGCTAGTGTGATGTTTATGGGGGAGGTGAACACATTGCAGAGTTCTGTGGAGCTAATCCATAAGCGGTAAATTTTGTGGGAAATGCTAATAGAGGTGTCTATCAAGGCTTTAGGAACTTATATAACCCAAATTGGAGGAACCACCCTAACTTCTCTTGGGTAATCAGCAAAACTAAGGGCCACCTTAGCAGAGACCAGAGGGTGGCAATACCTATTATAACCAGTAGATGAAGCAACTTGCAAAGCAGGCTAACACTAACAATATGACTGATAGTGAGGTGCTGAGGCAAACCAGAATAGATAAAAATAAGATATTCATAGGAACAAGCAAGGTCTCCAAAATTTGGATAAACAGTTGGGGTAACTGGCTAGCACTATGAACTCTAGGCCTCAAGGAGGCTTGCTAGGGACCACTGATCCCAACTCAAAGCAAGTTAATGCAATCAGCACAAGAAATGGGAGGCCATTCACTAAGTTGGTCAAAAAAAAAAGAAAGATAGAGCTGAACAAAGCACTGCATAGAATAATAAGGCTGACAATTCCGGCTCAGCTCTTGATGAGATAACCCTACTGCCTTAACCTCCACCTCCATTTCATCAAAAACTGAGAAAGAAAAAGGAGGATAACTATTTTCAGAAATTCATCGTGCTCCTAAAGTAGGTAAAAATTAACTTACCTTTGATTGATGTTTTGCAGGTGATCCAAAAGTATGCTAAATATGTCAAAGACATTGTTGCTAATAAGAACAAGTTCGCCGCATATGAGACTATGGCACTCACGGAGGTCTGTAGCTCTAGGATTCTTAATAGATCTCACATGCTAGCTAAGTTGAAGGATTCTGGGAGCTTTACTGTGCAAGTAACCATTGGGAACAGTCTAAATGCAAGAGGTTTATGTGATTTGGGTGCAAGTATTAACCTCATGCCTAGTTCAATGTTCTTGAAATTGGGGCTTGGGAGATCGAAACCCACCACCATTGTCTCACTTTGGCGGATCATTTTGTGGCAAAGCTGATGGTGTGATTGAGGATGCCTTAGCCCAAGTTGGATCACTCATTTTCCCTGTGGACTTTGTCATCATGGATTTTGAACTGGACCCCGAGGTCCCATTCATTCTTGGAGACCTGTTCCTAGCTACAGTAGAGGCATTGATTGATATAACAGTAGGGAGGCTTACCATGAGAGCTCATGATAAAGTGGAGGTTTTTGATGTCTACAAATTGATGAAGTTGCTGGCATCATATGAAGATTTGCAGCTATCACAATAATAGATTTGGCGGCTGCAGTGAGCCAAGTGGAGATTACAGACCCATTAGCTAGAGTGTTACTAAATCAAGGGCTAGTGGATGATGTAGAGGAAAGAGAAATAGAATGTGTGATGAACCCTCACAATGTCAATATGCTAAAGAAACCCAAACCCTCAGTTGAAGAAGCTCCTCAGCTTGAGTTGAAGTCGTTGCCATCACATCTCAGGTATGAATTTCTTGGTAGAAATAATACTTTACTTGTAACCTTGGCTATTTCATTGACTGCAGCCCAGGTGGATGCTGCTGTGGCTATTCTAAAGAAGAAAAAGAGAGCAGTGGGTTGGCAAATGTCAGATATCCATGGCATTAGTCCAACCCTATGAATGCACAAGATTTTCATGAAAAAGGTGTAACACCCCACATCTCATGTGTACAAGTTTTATTCAAATGAAATATGATATGGCTTGGTCAAATTAGTTCCAATTTTTGAAAGTACTTGAACCTCAAATTAGAGGGTGATATATACATCTAATGTTTAAGATGAGTGAGTATATATAAGTTTTAAGTCAAATTGTGGAGATCATAACCTTAAATGAAGTGAGAGAAGTGAGGTGCTTGTACGACCTAGGAAGATAGTAGGTTAGTCACCTACTTGCTTAGCTTAAATTTGCTAGCTAGACGGAGATGAGGCTCGACATCAAATCTGTCCAAGTCTGATAGTGAATAAAGTTCATGTTATCCATGTTTTAGCATCATAAATGGCCAATATTTACAGCATAAGACTAATAATAAAAGGGCCCAAGTACATCACAACCCACTTGACTAATTGGGCTTAAACTAAGTAAAGAGAAATTAGGAAAATGGGCAGCCAAAGACTATCAGTTTGCAACCCATTTACCCACAAGCGAAAAGGACAAGCTTTTGAATCACCATATTAATAAAATAAGTATAAAAATGCAAGAGAAATTCGGCCAAAATTATCTCTTTAAAAGGGCTTACAAGCAGCTCCTTTAAGTCATCTAACTTAGATATAAGAATTAGCTTTCCAAAGCTTTCTCTCTACACCTTCTTAAGTTGCAAAGCAGCCACAAGAAGACCTTTATTTTTCTTGGATAATCCCTATACCTTTAAGGTAAAGGTATGTAATAATACTTATGTCTTAAGTATGGTTTTTTCATGAAGAACAAGCGACTAGGCTGGTTATGTTTACGCTGAAATTCTTGGACAACATGTGTTTCAAAGATTGTAGTATACTTTTCTTATTTATTTGGAAACTTTTCTCTTCTTGGTTGGTTGGGATTATGAAGTAAGGTTTATGTTTTAATAAGGTTTAGTTCTATAATAATGTATCAAAGTCGCTGAACTATTTGTTCTACGTAATCAATCGAGTGTTAGTAGGTTATCCTAAGTGTGGTGTTTGTAGAGATTGTGGGCTGATTAATTGAGGACTATTGCCTCACGTCCTCCACCTATTATGGGAACTATTTTGGGACTTCATTAGGACTGTGTTTTATGCATAAATGTGGTGGGAATAGTTTGGTTGAAGTTGATACAGTTTTGGAATGATTAATATCAAAATATAATGAAGGGATGCAATGTTATGCTGCTTACGTGTATGTTGTGTATAATTGTTACATGTTGTAATTTGTGGGCTATTGTGAGACTATTATGGCACTAACATAGGCAACATATGATAGGTATATGAGAATGTGTATTAGAAAATATGACTAGAGGTGAAAAGGTTGAAAGCATACGCAGAGGTTAATAGTTACATGCTTGCTCCCCGTGCGTTATTTTTATGAGATTGGGCTGCCAAAATGTGTTTATTAACTGCTAATGCTAGTTTTATCACCTACTATATGTTAGATATCTATTTGCAGGAAAAGGAGGTTACTTTAAGGTAATAACGAGGTCATACAACAAGGTATGTTAGGCTACTTGATTTCGTATTATTTGACATGAAACGTAGATTCCTTCTTGGCATATAAAGGCACTTACCAACTCCGACATAATTACTTACCATGTCTCCACTCTTTCACATGTTCATATGCTCCCATATATAGCCACCTTCAAATTTGCATACATCCGTGGATATGAAGTTACATGGGTTCTTGTTTCTAAATAAAGTTCACGAGTTGTTTCATCTCATATGCATTTCATTATTTGTGCAACGTATTCTTTTCATTTTCTTATTATCTTGTATGATTATTTACCTGTACATGCTACATCTACAGTCTTACAACTCCAATATTATGACCACCAAAAGAATTATCTGAAAGGTAATTGAAAGATAAAGTAAAGTATATTGCTTATTGATGAGTAGTAACCCGAGGGGTGGAAAAATCACCTAGCCAGGGTCGATTCCATTATGGGGGTTAGCCCTAGGGGTGAAAGAAAAAGCCTAGCAGGGGCCAATCCCAATATAGATTTATCACTGATCAGTTGATCATTTGTATTACATACTGTGCACATATTATACAGTAAATATAAGGTAATAAACAGAACATAAAGTACATGATTGCAAAGTATAACTAAAAGTGGTCTCTTATCCTTACACCAGTGCACAGTTTTATTTGAGTTGTTACTTCATATGCAGTATTTCCTTTCCTTACATATTCATTATATTATCTCATACTAACGTCCCTTATGGGGGACCGGTGTTTCATGCTATAGGTACAAGTGCTTGTAGATCTCCCCAGTAGGAGTACAGGATATCCAAGCTGTTGTTACCAAGCTCCAGGTTGCTTCGAAGCTTTGTGTGTCTAGAACTTATATTTTTATGTTATATAGTTAGTCTAGGCAGGTCCTTGTCCCAACTCTTATTAGATGTTTTTCCTTATCAGGAGTCTTTGTAGACTATGTAAATTAAAGTGTGGTCATGTCTCGTACTTTAGACAACGTTGCCCAAATGGCCTAGTCATATGCATTTCTTTTTGGCTTGTTATTACTATTTACTTTCTTGAAAGCATGTTGAATGTAGAAAATCCATTATAATATGTATAAAAAGTGCATAAATACAGTTTGGTTCTCCCAAGCCTTATTGGGAACAGGTGCCAGTCCGCCTTAATGGGACTTTGGGCGTGACAATAGTGGCATTTGGATGAGGTTGTCCTAGGGAGTCTACAAAGTTGTGTCTATGTAGAGTCTTGTTTATCGATATGTTGTGCACCACATTTATAAGCAGGAGTCTACATAGCATTTAGGATGTGTCATTTTCTTTTTATTCTTTATATCATGCCATAGAGCCATGTATAATAGATGGATTGTGTCTAACCCCTAAATTGTTTTGTATAGTAAGTATGCCAGAAACCAGGAAAAACAAAGATAAAGGGAAGGAAGTAAAAGTGGTTGTTGGTATACCCATTTGGGTAAGATAATGAAATGAGGATCAAGATGAGTCTCTGTCACAAATATCTCGAATTCCTCTAGCTCCTGATGAACCAAGATGTAGTGAAATTCCCCTAGAACCACATATTGATGCTATCGTGTAGGATCTGATAAACGTAGTCCAATTATTGACTCGTATAGTTGTTGGCCAAGGTCAAAGACAAGAAGGCTCAGCTATAGGTGTAGGTGCTGCAAACAAGGCAGCTAGCACGAGGATACGTGACTTCCTTAATTTGGACTCTCCATCCTTCACCAGGTCAGAACGTAATGAAGATCCCAAAGACTTTATTGATCAGATCCAACACATATTAGATGTTATGCATATGAGTGGTACATAAGCTATTGAGCTAGTAACATACAGATTGAAGGGTGTGGCTATATTGTGGTATGAAGCGTGGAAGCAATCCAAAGATATAAATGCACCTCTAACTAATTGAAAAGAGTTCAAAGAGACATTTCTTGACCATTACCTACCATTATAAATTCGAGAGGCCTGTGTAGATCAATTCTTGAACCTCCACCAAGGGAATATGAATGTGAAGGATTATAGCCTTCAATTTAATTCCCTAGCCAGGTATGTTCCTAATGTAGCTGCTATTACAACATATAAAGTTCATCGATTTGTGGATATATTGGATTCCTATCTGGTTAGAGATTGTATCATTGATTCCTTGAATAAAGATATGGATATAGCAAGGTTATAAGATTTTGCATAGAAACTGGAGGATCAGAGGCAAAGGAGAAGGACACAAGAGTTAGAAAGGGCGTAGTCCAAGAGGGCCAGGTCTATAGGGCAGTTTACACCACCCCAAGGTGATCTTAGGCCTCAATTTTCTAGTAGACTGCCTAGGCCCTCATCTTCCTACTATGCAGCTAGTGCTCCATCACAACTTCAGGGGTCTAGAAGTAATCAGGTTGGTCTAAGAAGTGAAGGACAAGGTGCATGGATAACCAGATATTCAACAGGCCAGTAAATGACTCCTAAGCAGCCTTGTAAACATTGTGGAAGAATTTATTAAGGTATATGTCATGTTGGGACAGATGCTTGTTATTGGTATGGTGCGCTAGTGCATATGATGTGAGATTACCCAAGGAGGCGTATGGGTGATACAGCACAATCTACTGGGTCAGTTATTACATCATCATTGTCAGTACCTCCATTTGGTAGGGGTTAACAAGCACCTATAGGTTGTGGTGGAGGGTGTAAGAGGGGCAGCTAGCTCTAACATAGTCCAGAATCGCACTTATGCTCTAGGGATTAGACAAAATTTGAAAGCTTCACCCGATGTGGTCACAGGTACATTGTCCATCTTTTAACATGATGTATATGCATTAATTCACCATGGTTCTACACTATCATACATTAACCCACTAGTTGTTGGGAAGCTTAAGAGAACACCCAAATTATTGAACAAAAACCATTTGAAGTGTTTATACTAACTGGTGAATCTATTATGGCTAGAAGGTCTTATTATGACTATATAGTAACTGTTTGGGAAGTGACACATTGGCTGACCTTATTGAGCTAGAAATGGTGGAATTTGATGTTATAATAAGTATTGATTGGTTAGCTACTTGCTATGCTACCGTGGATTACCAAATTAAGAGAGTGTACTTCCACTTTCCAGATGAGCTAGTTCTTGAATGGGAAGGCAATACTGGGGTGCCAAAGGGTAAGTTTATCTCTTATTTTAAGGGAAGAAAGATAATATCTAAGGGGGGTATATATGTTATTTAGTTATAGTAAGGGATATGGAGGCAGAATTTCTAACTTTTTGATCAGTTCCAGCACTGAATGAATTTGTTGACAGGTTTCTTGAAGATCTTCTAGGTTTACCTCAAGAATGATAAATAGATTTTGGTATTGACTTACTTCCAAGCACTCAACCTATTTTTATCCCTCCTTATAGAATGGCCCCAACAAAATTGCGTGAATTAAAAGAGCAGTTAAAAGACTTATTGGAGAAGGTCTTCAGAAGACCTAGTGTCTCCCTTGGGGTACACCAGTGTTACTTGTAGGTAAAAAAGATGGCACCTTGAGAATGTGTATTGACTATCGATAATTGAATATGGTGACAATTAAGAATAAATACCCCTTCCCCAGGATTGATAATTTATTTGATCAGTTACAGGGTGCTAAATGCTTTTCAAAAATTATTTTGAGATCAAGTTATCACCAAGTGAGGGTGAAGGAGAAAGATATACCCAAGAAAGCTTTTAGAACATGCTATGGTCACTTTGAATTTGTTGTTATGTCATTTGAGCTAATTAATACACCAAACCTTTTTATGGATATGATGAATAGGGTATTTAGTCATTCTTAGATATGTTTGTGATAGTATTTATAGATGATATTTTGGTATATTCAAGATCAGAAGAGGACCATGCAAATTAGTTATGACAAGTGTTACAAGTTTTCGTGATCGATAGTTGTATGCCAGGTTTTGTAAATGTGAATTTTGGTTAAAATCAGTGGCATTATTTGGTCATATAGTGACCAATGAGGGAATAAGGGTTGATTCACAAAAGATAGAGGCTGTGAAAGATTGGCCAAAGCCAACAACACCCATAAAAGTTCAGATCTTCCTAAGGTTGGCAGGTTATTACATAAGGTTTGTTGAATGATCTTCTTCTATTTTTGCATATCTAACAAAGTTGACGCATAAAACAACCAAGTTCCAATGGAATTATGCATGTGAAAAGAGCTTCCAAGAGCTGAAAAATAAGCTAACTTCTGCACCTATGCTAGTACTTCCAGAAGGCACCGAGGGGTATGCAGTGTATTGCGATGCTTTAGGAGTTGTCTTAGTATGTGTACTGATGCAACATGGTAGGGTAATTACTTATGCCTCTAGACAAATATGACTGCATTAGAAAAACCATCCATCACATGATTTTGAGCTCGCAGCGATTGTGTTTACTCTAAAAATATGGCGCCACTATCTATATGGGGTTCACTTTGACATATATACTGATCATAAGAGCCTGTAGTACATATTTAAGAAGAAAGACCTAAATTTAAGGTAGTGAAAAGGGCTAGAGCTGATAAAGGATTATGATATTGATATACTATACCATCCAGGGAAACCAAATGTGGTAACTGATGCTCTGAGTCATAAGGCAATCATGAATATTAGTGACCAGACCATGAGAAATAAAGAAATGGCTAAAGATCTATGACAACTAGCTAGTTTGGGAGTTTACCTTCATGAAACCCCATAGGAGGGGGTTGTTTTGCATAATGTTGCGGAGTCTTCATTGGTAATGGAGGTGAAAGAAAAATAGTTTGAGGATCCTGTTTTATGACAGCTTAAAGACAAGGTGAGTCAGGGTATGATAAAGTGCTTTGAGCTTACACCAAATGGAGTACTTTATTGCCAAAATAGATTATATGTGCCTGATATTAATTGACTAAGAAGGAGGACAATAGTAGAAGCCTATCATTTTAGATATTCCATCCATCCAAGATCAACTAAGATGTATCATGACCTGAAGGGAATATTTTAGTGAGGAGGCATGAAAAAGGACCTTGCAGAATTTGTGGCTCAATATCCAAATTGCCAACAAGTAAAAGTAGAGCACCAACAGACAGGAGGTTATATGCAATGTATAGAGCTTACAACATGGAAGTGGCATATGATTAATATGGACTTTTTTACTGGGTTGTCTCGCTCATTTCTGAAGTTTGACTCCATATAGGTAATAAGTGATAGACTTACAAAGTCAGCATATTTCTTGCCAGTTAAGAGTGATTATATAGCTGAAGAGTATGCCAAGCTATAAATCAAAGAGATAGTCAGGCTACATGGAGTCCCAATCTCTAGTATATCTTATTGAGGAGCTCAATTCACTGCAAAGTTTTGGAAGTCCTTCAAAAGGAGTTTATTGATACAAGTGAATTTGAGTACAACTTTTCACCCTCAAACAAATGGTCAAGTATAACGCACCATTCAAACACTTGAAGATACGTTTTAGGCTTGTGCATTAAGCTTTAAAGGTAGTTAGGTTGACCATTTACCACTTATCAAAGTTGCTTATAATAATAGCTACCATTAAAGTATCAAGATGGAAACTTATGAAGCTTTATATGGAAGGAAATATAGGCCACCAATTGGGTAGTTTGAAGTGGGTGAAACCACCTTGCCTAGGCTAGACCTAGTATAACAATCCATAAAAAAAGTTAGGGTAATACAATAGTGGCTAGAAACAGCCCAAAGTTATCACAAATCATATGCGGATGCTAGGAGAAGAGGACTAGAATTCTCAAGACGGGATTGGGTATTTTTAAAGGTGTGTCCAATCAAAGGGGTTATAAAGTTTTGTAAGAAAGGAAAACTGAGTTCACATTACATAGGGCCATATAAGATTATTAAGAGGTTCGGGCAGGTTGAGTATGAACTAGAGCTACCTCTAGAGCTTTTAATGATTCATCCAGCTTTTTATATCTCAATGCTTTGAAAATGCATAGGTGACCTATCCCATATCACTCCTATTAAAGATGTGCAGGTTATAGAAGATCTCACCTATGAAGAGGTGCCTATTTCTATTCTAGATTGTTAAGTTAAGAAGACAAGGAATAAACAAATAGCTTTAGTAAAAGTACTTTGGAGAAACCAGTAAGAAGACGAGATAATATAGGAGGCTGAGGACGCGATGAAATCAAAATACCCTTACTTATTTGAATTTAAAGAGGAAGTCCAACATGCAGAGTTGGGACAGTGATAGGTACGTGTGATTGAATACTTAATGTGCTGTCAAACATTTGTTTAAGTAAAATCTTAAACTTGGTTAAGCTATCTAATTATGCTAACATTCAAAGATGAATGTTTTTTTGGGGGGGGGGAGGATATATCACCCTATATATCACATGTACAAATTTTATGCAAATGAAACATGATATGGCTTGGTCAAATTAGCGCAAATTTTACAAGTTCTTGAATCTCAAATTAGTGGGCAATGTTTATGTCTAACGTTTAAGATGAGTGAGTGTATGTAAGTTATAAGTCAAAGAGGAGATTGCGGACTTAAATGAAGTGAGAGATGCTTATAGTACTTAGGAATCTAGTAGATGAGTCACCTACTTGCTTAGCTTAAATTTGCTAGCTTGATAGAGACTAGGCTCAATCTCAGATGGATCCAAAGATTGACTATTTTTTTGGCCTTAGAGTATGATGGAATAAAATAAAATGGCTCTTTAAACTATCTGCGCTTTTTTCATTTGTGAAGTAGCAGTTAGTCAATGCAATTTTTGACGCTCCTTATGGGTCATCTGGAAACAACCGCTTTATATTTTTAAACATAGGGGTTAGGTTGCATACATTCGACCCCCCCTCAGCCCGCAATGAGCGAGAGCCTTTTGAGTCACTGGGGTATGTTGTTGTTGTTGTTGTTGATGGAGATAAGGCTCGACACTGAATCTGTCCAAGTTTGATAATCAATAAAGTCAGTGTTAAGGGTGTAACTTTAGTTTGCATTTTAGCATCATAAATGAACAACATTTACAGCATAAGATTAATAATAAAAGGGCCCAAGTACATCACAATCGACTTGACTAATTGGGCCCAAACTAAGTGAAGAGAAATTAGGAAAATGGGCAGCCAAAGTCCATCAGTTTGCAACCCATTTATGCCCAAGTGAAAAGGTCAAGGTATTACATCACCACCTTGATAAAATAATGATAATAATCCAAGAGAAAGTCATCCAAAATTATCTCTTTAAAAGGGCTTACAAGTAGCTCCTTCAAGTCATTTAACTTAGACAAACAAATCAGCTTTCCAAAGCTTTCTCTCTATACCTTCTTCACTTTGCAAAGCAGCCACAAGGAGACTTTAAGGTTTCTTGGAGAATCCCTACACCTTAATGGTAAATATAAATAAGAATATTTATGTTTTTAGTATGGTTTCCTTATGAAGAACAAGCGACTAGGTTGGTTATGTTTATGTTGAAATTTTTGGACAACATGTGTTTCAAAGATTGTTGTATACTTTTCTTGTTTATTTTGAAACTTTTCCCTTCTTGGTTAGTTATATTATCAAGTGAGGTTTTTATATTAATAAGGCTTAGTTCTATAATAATGTATCAAGGTCGCTGTACTATTTATTCTACATAAATAATCGAGTGTTAGTGTGTTATCCTAAGTGTGGTGTTTGTAGTGATTATAGGCTGATTAATTGAGGACTATTATCTCACATCCTCTACCTACTTTGGGATCTATTTTGGAACTTTTTTAGGACTATGTTTTATGCATAAATGTGGTGGGAACAGTTTGGTTGGTGCTGATACATGTTTGGAATGGTTAACATCGAAATGTAGTGAAGGGATGCAATGTTATGCAACTTATTTGTATGTTGTGTGTAATTGTTATGTGTTGTGCTTTGTGTGCTTTTGTGAGACTGTTATGGCACTAAAATAGTTAGCCCATAATAGGTATATGAGAATATGTATTAGAAAGTATGACTAGAGGCGGAAAGGTTGAAAGAATACGTGCAGGTTAATAGTTACACGCTTGCTGCCTATGCATTATTTTTATGAGATTAGGCTGCCAAAATGTGTTTATTAGCTGCTAATACTAGTTTTACCACCTAATATATTGTTGATAAGTATTTAGAGGAAAACAAGGTTACTTCGAGGTAATAATAAGGTCATACAACAAAGTATGTAAGGCTACTTGATTTCGTATTATTTGGTATGAAACATAGATCCCTTCTTGGCACATAAAGGCACTTACCAACTCTTACATAATTACTAACCGTGTCTCCACTCTTTCACATATTCATATGCTCCCATACATAGTCACCTTTAAATCAGCATACATACGTGGATATCAAGTTACATAGGTTCTTGTTGCTAAATAAAGTTCACCAGTTGTTTCATCTCATACGCATTTTATTATTTGTGTGATGTACTCTTTCCATTATTGTATTATCTTATATTATTATTTATGTGCCACATGCTACATCTACAGTCATAGAACTCCAATATTTTGAACCACCAAAGGAATCATTTCAAATATAATTGAAAGATAAAGTAAAGTATATTGCTTATTGATGGGTGGTAACCCGAGGGGTCAAAGAATCACCTATCCAGTGTCGATCCCATTACAGAGGGTAGCCCTAGGGGTGAAAGAAAAAGCCTAGTAGTGGCCAATCCCGATATTGATTTACCACTGATCAGCTGATCATTTGTGTTACATGTTGTGCACATATTATACACTAAAGGTAAAGTAATAAAGAACATAAAGTATGTGATTCCACACTATAACTAAAGGTGGTCTCTTATCCTTACACCAATGGATAGTTTCATTTGAGTTGTTA
>JAOTQJ010152914.1:41514-75622 GCA_025642045.1 Solanum sejunctum
AAAGTATGTGATTCCACACTATAACTAAAGGTGGTCTCTTATCCTTACACCAATGGATAGTTTCATTTGAGTTGTTACTTCATATATAGTATTTCCTGCTTTACATATTTAGTACATTATCTCATACTGATGTCTCTTACGGAGGACCTGCATTTTATGTTGTAGGTATAGGTGCTAGTAGATCTCCCCAGTAGGAGAACAAGAATCTAGCTATTATTACTAAGCTCCAGGTTGCTTTGGAGCTTTGTGTGTCTAGAGCCTATATTTTTGTGTTGTATAGCCAGGCCTATCCAGACAATTATCAGATACTTTTCCTTATCTAGAGTCTTTGTAGACTATGTAAAGTAAAGTGTGGTCATGTCTCATACTTTTGACAACGTAGCCCCAGTGGCCTAGTCATATGCATTTCCTTTTGGCTTGTTATTACTGTTTACTTTCTTGAAATCATATTGAATGTAGAAATCCCTTATAATATATAGAAAGCGCATGGATACAGGTTGGTTCTCCTAAGCCTTATCGGCAACAGGTGCTTGTCCTCCTTAACGAGAATTTGGGTATGACAGAAGGTCACAAGCCAGTGGCCCAACCACAGAGGAGATTAAATCCAATCATGAATAAGGTATTAAATAAAGAAGTGATCAAGTTGTCTGATGTGGGGATCATCTTACCCTTCTCGAACAACAAGTGGGTGAGTCTGCTGCAATGTGTACCTAAGAAAGGAGGGATGACAATCATCTCCAATGACAAGAATGAGATGATTTCAACCATAATAGTGATAGGGTGGAGCATTTGCATGGATTACAAAAGTTTGAATGATGCCACCTAAACAAAGCACTACCTAGTGCCCTTCATTGATCAAATACTAGACAGACTTGCTGAGGAAGAATACTACTGCTTCCTGGATGGATACTCGGGGTACAACCAAATCACCATTACACCCAATGACTAAGATAAGATAACCTACCCTACTGGGGAAACGTAGAGAGAAGGTGTTCTACTCCATATACTATGCCAAGAAGACTCTGGATGCAGCTTAAAACAAGTACACAATTACTGAGAAAGATATATTGGCATTAGTATATGCTTTTGACAAGTTCATATCATACTTGATGGGCACCAAGGTTATTGTATTCACCGACCATAACGCAGTGAGGTACTTATTCAACAAGAAGGATGCTAAGACCCGCTTGATTAGATGGATCTTCTTACTCAAGAGTTTGATTTTGAGATTAAGGATTGCAAGGGGAGTGAGAACAAGATTGTTGGTCACTTGTCCCAATTGGAGAATGATGCTCACATAGGTGAGCAACTGTAGATTAAGGAAGAGTTCCCAAATGAGCAGCTTCTGGCACTAGAAGTAGAAGAGCTACCTTGGTATGTAGATATAGTGAACTACCTAGTTAGTGGTGTGTTTTCTCTGGAGGCTACTTATCAGCAAAGAAAGAGGCTGGCTCACTATGCAAAGCCTTACATCTAGGATGAGCCATATCTCTTCAAGCAAGGGGCATACCAAATGGTAAGAAGATGTGTCCCTAAGGTAGAGATGCGAAAGATCTTAGAGAGATATCATACATCTCCATATGAGGGCCACCATGGAGGTGAGCGGACAGCAAACAAGGTGCTACAATCAAGTTTCTTCTGGCCCACTCTCTTTAAAGATGTTATACACTTTGTAGGGTCTGTGATGCATGCCAGAATATAGGCACTATCTCCAAGAGGCATGAGATGCCTTTGAATAACATATTGGACATGGAAATCTTTGAAGTATAGAAGATGGACTTGATGGGTCCATTCCCACCATCTTTTGGTAATCACTACATTCTGGTTGCGATTGATTATGTCTCAAAATTGGTGAAAGTAGTAACCTTACCCGCTAATGATGCCATGGTAGTGAGCAAGTTCTTGAAAAAGCAGATTTTCACTAGGTTTCGAACTCCAAGAGCCATCATAAGCAATGGGGGTACACACTTTATAAATCAAATGGTGAAGAATCTGCTTGATAAGTATGGAGTGCAGAATAAGGTAGCCATAACTTACCACCCATAAACTAGTGGACAAGTACAGGTGTATAATAGAGAGGTCAAACATATCCTGCAAAAAACCATCAATGCCATAAGGAAAGATTGGTCTGTCAAGCTTGATGTCATGTCTCAGGAGGGTACCCAAGGCATGGCTGGCACCCATATACTATTATTAGTCCCCAAGCGAATCACTTGGCCTCATCACACACATTCATTCATACAATCCACTTATCAATAGAAAATAAAGGAAAAGTAAATGGATACATCTTATCATTTAATCTCAATATATTAATAATAATATAATAAAAGGCTAGTAGAGAGAACTATGTCACAATTTTCACAATCAACATCCGACTCTAGTTTATGAAGCCTCTATTAGTATCAGGTGATGCCAATGATAGAACTATAGCTACATCAATTAAAATAAAGCTAATAAATACCTAACTCTAAATCAGGATAAAGATAGCATATTAATCCTCCAAAGTAGGTGAGGCTCACCAATCAGTTGAACTTTCAAGATCCTCAATGATGCGTCCGTTGATAATCTCTAATCCCTATATCTTTATCATAAAATGATGCAGCGCTAAGTTGTGTCAGTACGTGAAATGTACTATATATAAAATAGCTGAATAAAATAGCAACAAGTAGAGTAATATAAAAATAACAATTAACATCATGGATAATAATTATGAACAAGTCAAATATCTATCTAAACCAAGTATAAAGAGTAGATAAGTGACCCATCAACCCATCAAACCTAATCAATGAAATCAGACTCATCTTAGATTGACTCATCTCATATTATCTCAACTCAGAGTACTTAGTTTGGGAACTTTCTAGGAGTTTCTCTTATTCAACAATAATCACTTTTGAGATAATGATTGTATAATAATCTCGCTAATGTTGTCACAACCATTTCGTACTTGCCAGGTAGGGAACAAATTGAAACTATAATGGACATGTCCAAATAGAGACATCAATTAACCACTACTCTATTGTTTCAGGGACTTCTAATCAGAGGGGACCTCAACATAATGTGATGTGCTGGTCCTAATCCTTACTTACGATTGGATATATAGTTTGACGAGTGTGAGTTGTATTAACTTTTAATCTTTTGGTTCTTGATACTCCTCTTATGACTCAATTCTCATAAAACAATCCATCTAATCAAACTATCTCAATCAAATCATCTCAATCGGCCTCGAGATGGCACTCATCATTTAATCAGTGTCATAGAGACTCTGATCATCTCACCAATCAATATCTCAATCAATATCTCAATGCTTAGAACAATTATTACAAAGCTATCGAATAGACAATTTATTAGAGTTCATTTGGGAAGACTCATAGGAATATCAAGTTATATCAATTGATTATCATTCACACATCTCAATCATAATTACAATCGACATTCTCAATCAAAACTCTAAACTCAATCCCTTTTTCTTTCATGCATGCTTTTAATAATTGACATATAGGCTTATGCAATATCTCATGTTAAAGTATCCAATTCAAGAAAAATAAGTTTATGATAATCATCAACATATGAAAGTACATGCAAGTAATATTGTTTTCAAGGAAATCTTCAAGAAACATTCAAGAATCATATGTGTAAACTCATAAACTACCAACTCTAGTCTAAAACCATCTATGGAGTACATGAGAGAATAATCTCATGCTTTTAGTTTAGCCTTACATACCTGGGATGAAGCTATCAACAATCAACTCCAAGAATTTCCTTTGAATTATTCAATCTACGCTTTCTCTTCTTTCCTCTCAAGCCCTAGTCTTTCCAACACTTGGAAAAGGACTTAAATGGGGTTTAAGACCCTATTTATGCATCAAAATGACCTAATTTGATTATATTTTGAGTTTAGGAGGGGCTGGGAATTGATCGGAATGCCCCTCAAATTAAAAAGAAAAAGTTACTCAAAAAAATGCCTAGGACGGGGTGCAGACCTGTATATTTTTTTCACAAAAATTTCTGAATGAGTTTTCAATTCCTATCGAAAAGATTAAAACAATACAAGGCATGTACACGTCCCAGGCACATCGCGCCTTTGCATGCACAACTACTATTTTTTGTCTAGGATCAAATAATTATTTTTCAATCTGATTGCTCTAAAATTCGAATGAGACCATTTTCCCACTTAATTTTCCATGTTGATTTCATATATAGCGTTGAAGAGCATGGGAAGATGTGTTATGTGCACATATCTATTCTAGAGGTATTTCGATAATTTTATTGAGTGTTACACTTGATGAAGCCTTGTGGGCATACATAACAGCGTACAAGACACCTATTGGCACATCGCTATATTGACTATTCTATAGGAAAGCTTACCATCTCCCAGTTGAGCTTGCGCACCAAGCATATTGGGCCATAAAAGGGCTTAATCTCAATCCTAATCTCACAGGGAGAAAGACATTGAAATAACTGGAGGAGTTGGATGAATTTCAGCTCCAAGCATATGAGAATGACAAGTTATACAAGGAGAATATCAAGAAATGGCATGACCGACATATCATCAAGTGAAACTTTGCGCTAGGACATACAAGTACTCCTTTTTGTTAACTCTCATTTAAAATTGTTTCCAGGTAAGCTACGATAAAAGTGAAGTGGACTATATGTGGTGGTAATGTGACGCCCTATGGAGTGATAGAGCTGATGGATGAGATCTCCAATAAAACTTTTTTTGTAAATGGTCAATGTGTCAAGACCTATTACGTTGAAGACACAAGAAGATTTAAAAAGGCTATTGAGTTGGCCAATGGTGAGTGATCACATAGTACATTGTGTCGCGGTGGTAAATCAGGAGCTGCACGGGAGGTAACTCATGGTGAGGTAAACGTATCTAGCTGTTTTATTTTTCTTTTAAAAATAGAACTCATAAAAAAATTCAAAAATTACACCAGGTGTATGTCTGCAACGGTGGCGCGCCTCGGACCCCACTACACTTTGATGTAAATTTTTACGTATTTAATTCTCGATGATCCATTGGATATTATTTTTGGCAAATTAACTTGTTTTAGTTTTTTGTAGCATATTCAGATGTTTAGGGAATTTTACATGGTCCAGAGCTAAAAAAAACCAGTGACTGTGGCGCAGACATGAGCAATTGTTTCCTAGGCCCATGCGACCCCACCCCTTTAAATACCCCCCTCCAAACACACTTTTTCTTCAATTTTTACCAACAAAACCTGACCCTAACCCCTTCTCTTTCAATTTTTCTCTCAATCTTTCTCCCTCAAACACTCCAATTTCAAATTAATACACGTCACACACCAAGATTCTTCAAGATTATCATCTTCTTATGTGTATTCATCAAGACAAGTAAGTGTTCTTCACTAATTTTTCTTGTGCTTTGTTGAGAGTTTGACTAATTTGTGTTCTCTTGTTGTGAAATTAAGTGTGTGAACTTGTTTGTAGTGATTATTCTTAGTTGATTGTTGTTGGGAGTTAAGGTTTTAGGCCTAATTTCTTGGATCAAGGAATTTTTGTTCTTGATAGTTATGGGTGAAAACCCTAGGCTAAAATTAAGGGTGAATTTAGGGATTTTGTAATCTCGAACTTGAATTATTAATTACAATTGTGGGATGGTTTGACTGAAGAATGTTGCTTTGTTTTGTGCCCTCGGGTTCACTTGTGCTTGAATGTACTGTTTGGGCTGATTTGCTTGAAATTATTGTTGTAAACATGATGTTGAACATGTGAATTATGTAAATGTGGACTGGAAGTGTTAGGCTAGTATTGTTGATTTGAAATATGGGGTTATGCTATCGAACTATTGTGTAAGTAGCCCATATTGAGTTGGAAATTCTGAGTACCTTCTAAATTCATGGCTTGAATCTAAGTGTGGAGTCAGATGTATAGTTGGCGGTATAGTAGGGGTCCTGTGTTGTACTTATGTATGATGATGGCTTATTTATGGGTTTACAAGTTCACATGGCTTCCCGCACACATAGAACAGGTCAAACTAGTAGGGCAGGGGTCTCGAGCACCAAAAGAAGGGCCAAGGACATCCCTAAGGTGCCCAAAGCTCCGGAGAGGAAGGGTCATAAGGTGTGGTTTAGGCCTAAGGCCATCGATCCAAATGGAAAGCATTGGTATCGCTCCCACAATGAATCAAAGTATTACCCAGATGTTCATTTAGATGCAAAAACTCATTGTCTAGGGAGTACTAGCTCATATTGCAGTGTTGCATGGAGTACTAGCTAAACTTTCAATTCTTGGAGCCAAGGCATTTCAACTTGAGTGTTGTTCAGGAATTCTATGCAAATTTGTGAAAGAAGCCATAGACTGATATTGTGATAGTTCGAGAAGTAGAGGTTAACATCTCGCCAATTGTTATAAATGGGATCCTCGGTACTATACATGTTCTCGTGTGCATATTTAATGATCTTCAACTTTACTCACCATACAGGGCCATCAGGCACACACTCATTGAGGTGAATTCCACTACCAAATAGATTCATCATGCTTATAAAGGCTACTATCTGGTATTATCATTCACCTACATGAATAGGGAAGCTCATGTCTGCATTAAAATTGTGACCTACTCTTTCTTTTGAGGCATTGCTTCATCTCTATCACAAGAGATAGGGTGTGTCTAACTTATAGGCTGATAACAAAGATAAAGATCAACTTCGATGCTATCTTTTAGTTTTCCATGTGGAAGGCAAAGGTGTACAAATAGCGCAATTATGCTTTTGGCGGCCTTATCCTTGAGCTTTGTCTTCTTATAGGTGTACTCACAAAGGAGGTAGATTATTGCCAACGCATTCAGGCCTCCTCATGTTGTCACAAACATTAAAGGGCCTGACGTGTCCATGGCGTCAGTGCTCACCACCGCAAAGAGGAGCCAGAGAGATAAGCTGATCATGGCCCGCATGTATGGGCTCTAAATGTTGCACCATAGGATGAATGGATGCCTGTCCACACCAAATGAGCTCTAGGAGGTTAAGGCCCATTACCCTCTTAATACCCATGCTAATGCGGTGTTGGTTATCAAGCCTCAGCTTATCGAGCCCGTGGAGGATGACATCTTTAAAAACCTTGATGAGGCGCAAAGTGGCTCAAACATAGAGGAAAATGACATAGAGAAGGAGCCACCTGTCACTGTTAGAGGCGAGCCCATTTTATCTAGCCCTGAAGATTGAGCACTTTCTTCCCATTTCATATTATGGTTAATACTGAGGGCAGTGCTCAGTTTAAGTGTGGGGTGGTGAGTATTATCTTGAATATGCTTTACTTCTATTTAATTTGGTATGTATTAAGACTTTATATTTCTTAGCTATGGTTCTTGTTTCTGTTAGACATCATTTTTATTTTTATTGGGTCTGTAATTATTAACTATAAGATGTTGATGCTTGGATATTATGTGAATGTTTAGTTATGCATTATTGTTGTGATAATTACTTCTATTATAAGTTTTATAGTTGTGTTTGTGAATGGTAGTAGCAGTCATAGTTGAGTGACGGGGCCCAATAATGGATGGATGACAACCATCCTAAAGGTATTCGTCAAATAGAGTCTCATTTAGAGTGTCAGTAGTTGTACAAATAAGCACTATATGTTGAGCATACGAACCTAGAAAACTATCACTTGAACGCCGAGTCATCCAATGCTTAAATCTTGTAAATCACAAATATGTATATGCTTAATTTTGAATTCATGTGGATAATGTCATAGTGATTCTAATGTTAACCTTATGATGCGAGTGTGCCAGGCCATGAGTGAACATTTTTGTGAGTCTATGTTGCAATAGTAACTAGAACTTGCCGGGTATGTGGATTGGACTTGGTAGGAATTGGATTTAGAGGAAAGGATCTAGGCATTTCTTTGGTAGCCCTATACTGTTATGCTTTATATCCACCTTATGAAATCATCCTTAGTTAGCCCAGTTGAGCTTTAGCCTTTTTCTTTGGTTAGCTACATTTCAAGCCAATCCCTTTTCTTTGATTAACTACCGTGTTTGATCCTAATGCATGTGTCTTAATTTGCTCGGGGACAGACAAAGCTCTATGTATGGGGGTGGTAATCTTAGGCATATTTATACGCCGAATTAGCCAAAATACCCATAAATAGATCCTAGCTAGAGGGTAAATTCATGGAGTCTATTCATTTTTAGTTTGATTTCTCTTATTTTGCTAATGTAGGGCCAAATGCACTATTTGGTTGTGTTTTTGCAAGTTTTGATATAATTAGGCTAGTCTGGAGTCACACCCAGATTTGAAGGAATAACATAACCCGAAATTTAGAGGATAGAAGTCAGTTGACTCAGCAAATATAATCAAGTGTGCAACACAGACCTGGGGTAAATCTATGCAAGTTGAAAAGAAGAAATAATGCATGAAACAGGAAAAAGGGCACAGTCAGCGTCGCAAACTTATCCAAAAGTTGGGCAAATTAGTCCGATCAGCAAAATTAGTGAAAGCACAACCCAATATAGGCAGTCCGTGTTGCAGATTTGATGAATGAGAAGGGAAAAATTGAGTTACAGGATTTTAAGTTATATTTTGTCTAAAACTTAAGATTTTGATATCTGCTTTTTGGGGGGAGAACGTGGAGAAACGACTAAGAACTCTTTCTAGGGCTGCTTTGGTTAGTTTTTTACTTTTGTTTTTCTCATTTGTTAATGTTTTCTAGTCCATTCATGATATACCTAGTTTCTATGAGTAGCTAATTCTACATATTCTAGGGTTGTAGCCACAAACAATGTTTAGTTCTTGATTTTTGACATTTATGAATGGGTTTCTTTTGACTATTCCTATGTTACTTTTATCTATACTTCATAATCTGGCCAACTAGGGGATAAATTAGTTGTTCATTCTAGATTTGAGAGATGTTGGAATGAAAATAGAGAATAATAATATAGGGAGCTTGTTCGACTAGGAAACTAGGTTGATTCATGTAAGCAAGACCCGTGACAACTACCCTTTCACCTAGGTTGGTTCATAATATGGGAAACGTAAAAGCGCTTTTATTGGTTTGTCTATCCCCACTCAACGACATAGTTAGGTAGTCAATAACGGTAGGCCGGCAGAGGCTTGCAACATTGTTTAGGTAATTTTAACCTCGTGAATCAGTTGCCAGGAAGCAAGACATAGGTGAAAACTTGGAGACTAAAATGGCGTCGTTAATGTTACAATCCCCGAATTGCTCTTTAATTGACATTTAACAACAAAACAAGCGTAGGGTAGAAGTTAGTTAAATATTTAATTTCTTTTCACAATTTTTTTCAATAATTTTCTAAATATACTTCAAACGTTACAGCTTGGATAGTTTTCCAATTTCATTTAAATCCCTTTGGTTCAACTTTTCGGCCCCTTAATCAAGGCCACTATATTACTATTTAGACCATTTACAATTGCGTGCGCTGGCTAGCACACTGTAGTTTTTGGAATATTTACAATTGCATACACTGGATAGCACACTGTAGTTTTTGGAATAGTGGAAGAATTGAGGCAAAGCTTTTCCAAGAATTCAGCGGGTGGTTCATGATGTCCTAGCTATTCAAGCATCATCCAACTTGGAGACTATAGATATTCACTAGCAGGAGATAGCTTGGACATTTTGGTTTTGATCAGAGATTAGATCAATACAGAGCGGAGGAATTTAGGGTGTACAACTTTACCATCTCAACTTGAAGCCAACATAGATAATATTTTATCGGAATCAAGTGAAGACGACATGAATTTCATGGAGGAACAGGCTCAAGAACCAATTCCAGACAATGTAACATTAGAGATGTTAGAAACACTTAAGCAAGATTTTCAAATTGGTATAAGATATTAGTATATTACAATAATAAGGCCTAAAATTAAAACAAAACCCTTCCTAGAAGATGGCTGCGTAAATTTGGTTCTTTTCTAGTATCTATACAATTTTTTTAGTAACATAATAAAATTATAGGCTATTCGCCTTATTTTTTTAAATAATTATCTTGAATTTATAACATTAAGTTTAGAATTTTTTAATATATATTTTTCCCTTATTTCTCAAATCTTTATTAACTTTAAAATATAAAATGAAGCATTAAAAAGTTGAACTTTAAAATTTAAATTTTACTATTAAAAAATTAGAAATTTAAAATTTATATTTAAAATATGAAAACTTTAAAAGTTTGAAATGATATTGATAATTGAAATATATATTATGTAACTTAAAACTTATCTAAGGTTTAAAACTTAAAGGAATGATACTTTAAAAATTAAAACGTATAAAAATATTAATCTTTAAACACTTTAATTTTCCATATTTGAGAATTGACAATTTTAAATTGAACTTTCAAAAACACAACTTTACGAATTTTGAACGAAATCAAAGTTCAAACAATTAACCATATTTTATAATTTTTTAACAAAAAACTAGAATTCTAGAATACCGATCTGGTCCGGCTCCGGTTAGTACCAGATCGGTAAGGTAAAGGGGGATTTTCCTGGAAGACCCAGTATCGGTACCATTCTAGTTCCGGTAATTACCACTCTGGTGGTGCTTGTACCGTTCCCGCTACCGCCCCTAAGCAGAATGTATAATTTAGACATTAGAGGACATGTTGAGAGTTTGTGTTCTATTCTTCGAAGGAAATTGGGATGACCACTTACCATTGATTGAGTTTGCATATAACAATAGTTGACTGTGACACCCCATAACTCTATTCTTACATATCTATATTTCAAGCCTCATTCTTATATATGGGAAGTGGATTAGGATCATAAAAGACCTCTAGTACTTAGCCGAGTTCAAAATTTTTCTATCAATTGAGTTCCTCATGTTAGATAATACAATAGACTAATTTAAATGACTATAACTTTTAGCACATAAAATATTAGGTAGACTATGACTTGCCAAATGAAAAGTCTTTGAATTAGCTTTCTAATGCCACTAATTTCACCTCATTTGGAGTTTAGAGTCAAAAGTTAGGGCCATTTTACCACAGATTGCCAGAGCAAACTAAAGATACAAGTTGAGTAATGAGCCGTGAAGTGCATAATGGCCCACTTGCTGACTCATTGGAAAAACTTCTGAAAATCTACTTTTGATCTGCCAATTTGACGGACCTAACTATGGGTTGTATGTTCTTCTACAGACTGTGGTTTGGGCTAGTGGAATCAATCCAGAGATTTCAAAATTTGCCCAAAAGTTTATGGATTGGTTCCTATATGCTGTGGAAGTTTCTACGGGCCATAAGTTGGCCCATGGATGACTTTGAAAACATATTAAATAAGGATTATTTTGGTCTTTTCTACCCTTTCAAAGGCTTAACTTGACATTTTTATACCTAAACAAATCTCTAAACATAACTATTCAACTTTTTCACGCTAAAACACCTCTTTCAACTTAGAGAAAGGTTTCAAGGGAGAAAAAGGCTAGGGATTGAATATAATCTTGTGGGTTCTTCCAAGCCATCCCAAGAATCAAAATTTCTAGGTTTGTAAGGCTAACTAGAACATAGATTATGTTCTTCCATGTGCCCCATAACCCGAATTGATAAAGTTGTGAATGAATTGAGTCTTCTATTAAAGTTTATTGAAGTTCTTTCTTAAATCTTAATTTATTATTTATAATACTACATGAATTATAATTTTCATGAATTAATGACTTGAAATAGATGATTTTTCTTTTCTACATGGACCCTGGAATGAATTCTTGATATTTTTTCTTTTTCCACTTAAATGGGTATACATGAGTATAATTTAAGCCTAAAGAGTCTATAGAATTCCTAAATACTTTAACTCTATTTTTATTTCCCAAACACTACGAGTTGGAATGATGTGGATAGAAAGCCTTTATGAGTCATAAGATAATCCTAAAAGAATGTTCCTAATTAAAAGAATTGATAGTTGATGTGATGAATTGAGTTGACAAATGTCTAATGAGACTAGTTTAATGAGTTAACCATAGGGTTGATGTCTTGTGAGCTTGTTGAGTCTTGGGAGGAGTATTGAGCACCACGTTGAGTAAGACCAAGTCTAACTTAAATTCAATATCTATATAGCTAATGTAGGAGAAGATTGAACCGTAAAATTGAATGTTTCTTTATTGTCTTAAAAAGAGGACTTGATATTATTTATTGTGGATGCACTGATGGGATATCGTATACCCTGGTAAGGTATTTGATTGATGTGGTAACAACATTGATTTATTGCATCATCACTGGCTCATAGGTGATGGTTGTCGATAGAGAAACTCTCATAAATGTCTTGATAGTACTTTGAGTAGATTGGATTAGATAGTATATAAGTGATCATTGCCCTAACTGCATTCTTACTTTAGACTCTTAACTTGCTGATTGAGTTTCCTACTTCTTAAGTTGAACTATTTGAGTTAATATTATTCTTCTTTTACACATTTCTTTCTACCATTTTACATACTTTACATTCAATGTAATGATGTCTATTTGGGAATGCATCTCTCATGATACAGAGATAGGTACTAGCGGTTATCAACAAACGCCCCATTGAGGACCCATTAGATACAGCTTATTAGTGAGTCCTTCCCGGCTTTAGGAGGATATTATGTTTTCTCTTCTAGTTTTGGGTCTAGTCTTTTTATTTTATTTTGTAGCCATTGACTTATCATTGACACCATTTAGTCCAATGATTAGAGGCTTCATATACTAGAATATCGAGTTGTAGTTGGATGTTATTTTTGGCTAGTTTCTTTCACACTGCCCTTACTTAGTTGATTGATAAATTGTTTGGCCTTTGACCTTTGACTATCATTTTGTCATTGCTTTGCATTTAGTACTTCTTAATCATTTATGTCTTCCTCTATTAAATTATGATTGAACTAATGTGATGAAGATGAGTGGTTCGCTTGAGGGCTAGCAATAGTTTTTAAGTGCCAAGCATGCTAAGGGTACCCTCCTGGGGCATGACAAAGATGGTATGAAAGTCACTCTTGTTTCAGCCTTGTCAATTTGGACTAAAGTCCAATTGAGTTTAGGCAAATCCTAATGAGATAGGACAAACCTCAACAAGGATGTTGAGTCCATAGAGGGGGTGTATGTAATAACCTATCTTGAGATAAGAAATACGAAGTCCCATATCAGTAAAACACAATAGAGATGCTGGGTATATAAGAAAATAAATCTTATTTACTAGTGATGCGTTTTAAAGTCGTACGAGCGTAGAACCAAAATAAATAGTATCACTAGCAGGTTGGGTCATTATAGATGGTATCAAAGCATAGAGTTCAAGTGTCCTAGGGAGTATATGAAATCATGTCTAGTAGAGTCTTCTTTATTGGTATGTTGTGCACCATATTTTATAAGTAGGAGGCTATAGTACATTAGGAAATATTACATTTTCTCATATTCCTGTTTGTGTAATAAAGTTTAACTTTATTAAAATATCTATCTAATTAGTGCGTTAAGCATTTGTAGATCATTCCTCCTAAACATACCACTATCCAAAGAGTTGTTTTTTAGCAAAACTAAGAATCCCCTACCAGAGGTGCCATCTTAGATGGAGATGAGAGGCAGGGGTCGATGTATTAGATCCCCCGAGGCTCCCCAACCACCTATTACTTCACCTACTCTTACTATAGAGGTTGATTTCAGAGGAGCTATCACTGTGCTCACCTAACTAGTAGCCACCCAGACTCGGAATTAGAGTTGACAAACTCCTAGTTTTAGCTCCCAAGACTAACTACCGTGACGAGGCTTAGGGACTTTCTAAGGATGAACACATCAGTCTTCATAGGGTCTAATGTTGAGGAGGAGCCCCAAAATTTATTGATGAGATGTGAAAGGTATTGAAAGCTATGTATGCAATTGAGAAAAAGGAAGTTGGACTTGTTGTACATCAACTTATTGATATGCCAAATGTTTGGTACAATCAGTGGGAAGAGAGCCGAGGTAAGGATATAGGCCTGCCGTTTGGAATGACTTTGAGAGTGCCTTTCTTGATCACTTTTTTCCACAGAAGTTGAGGGAAGCAAAGGTTAAAGAAGGTATCAACTTGAAGCAGTAGGGGGTAACTGTCTAATAATATAGCCTTAAGTTCATACAACCATCCAAGTATGCTCCAAAAATGGTCCCTGGCATGAGATGTAGAATCAGAAAGTTCATATCTTACTTGGGCAAGCATGTGAAAAAGGAGGTAAAGGTTACCTTATTAATTGTGGGCATAGAAATCTATAGGCTTATGGTTATGCACAATAACTTGAGGATGATCAGAAGAGGGATAAGGAGGAGCACTTTAGCAAGAAAGGTAAGTCAATAGGTCATGACCCAAGCCAACATAAGTAAAGTAAGGGGGACAATTCCTATTTTTAGAGGACTCTTCGAATTAAGCACCATGCTTAGCAAGTGCACCAGCTCGAGTAACAGGTATGATAAGAAGTATTAAGGCTATCAGAATTCCAAAAGTCAAGGTTATCAATCCCAGGTTAGTATGACTTAAGGTTCGAGGGAGATACCACCATATGGAATGTGTAGCAAACTCTACTTAGCTTAGTGTCGTGAAGGAACAAATGCTTGCTATAGGTGCGGATAGAATGACACTTATACATTGAGGTGACTATGTTAGCTTATGGTTTGGTGCATTGTATCCTACATACTTAGTACATTCAAATGTACTAACGCATACTCTATGCCCAAACGATGTTACCATATAGGGACTGGAGCACCTCTCAATCATCCACCATATGGCTGGTTCGGTGCTCTGTAGATAAGTTTTGGTGAGTCCTCAAGTTTTAGGACATTATCCTTTTTACTCTTGTTTTATTGAGATTTCTTCATGTTAAACACTTGTTATTATGAGGGTGAGCCCGGAGAGTGTCTTGGCCCCCTCTCCAATCTATGTTAGAGGTGTTGTTGGAACAATTGATGTACTTATGCTATGAGCTTGATTCTTGAGTATTTTATTATTATCAAAGATTTCCCTTAGTCTCATTTCCCTTATTTATATCTCATATGGTTATTATTATGCTTCTGTGACCAAGGATATGTGACTGATATGCGAAGAGTATTGTATGGGGTTCTTTCAGTTCCCTATTCACCATGTCATATCTAGGCCCTAGGCTTGGGTTATGACAAACTTGGTATCAGATACCAAGGTTATTAATAGCCCTCGGAATGAAACACACCATGTCGATTAGAGTCTTATTCATGGATGTGAAGCTCGCCAAAACTATGATCGTGAGGCTGTGAGGCGTTTTAGGTAATGTTTCACTTCTTCATCGTCTATATCATGCTTCATATGTAAGTGTAAGGATTTTTCCCCTAGTGAATGCTCTTTACTTTTCTAAATCATGTCGATTCTAAGAGGGACACTAAGGAGAGCACATGCACCAAAGGAATAACTGGGTCCTCCAGCTCCTCAAGGTAGAAGGGTAGCCCAAGATGAGTTCCAGGATACAATTGCAATGTTGGCTCGTACTATGACCAACCAAATTCACCAAGGGGTCCAAGCCCCTCATGCTCCCACTTTGGCTTCTAGGGTGAGGGCTTTCACTAGAATGAACCCATCAGAGTTCCATAGATCCAAATCGTAGGAGGATCCCCAAGCGCTCATCGATGAGGTGTACAAAGTTCTGTCTATCATGGGTCAATTTGGAGAAAAAGGTGGAGTTGGTGGCTTATTAACTCAATGAGGTGGCTCAAATTTGGTTCATAAAATAAAAGTTGGATAGAAAAGATGATGATGCTATTCCTTGCGATGAGTTCAAAGTCGCATTCCTCAACTAGTTCTTTCCCATCGAGATGAAGGAGGCTAAAATAATTAAATTTATGAACCTTAAGTAAGGTCTATGAGTGTTAGGGAGTATGATCCCAAGCTCAACCAACTATCTAAGTATGCCTCATAATTGGTTGTCGAGCCGAGGTCAAGGATGAAAAAATTTATGTAAGGTGTATCTAACTTGGTTAATGAGGAGTGTCGTACTGCCATGCTAATAGTTGATATGGATTTATCCCATCTCATAACATATGCCAAACAACAACTAGAGGGGGGAAAACCTAGAAAAAGAAGAAGTGGTGAGTCCAAGAGTACTCATTTTGAAGGTGGATTCCAAAATTAAAAGGGTGGCCGATTTCCTCAACTCCACAAGTTCTGAGGCTGCCAATGCTCCAAGGTGGTGATGGAGGGGTGCCTAACACTATATGCCAAAGATGTGTTAGGAGCCATAACGGCCCATGTCTGGAGAACTCTAATGCTTGCTATGGTTGTGGTGAAGTGGGTCATAAGGTGATTGGCTATCCTCGTACTCAAAACAAAGGTATAGATGGTCATCCACAAGGCCAAGGTATAAATGTGGGTCCAAAGGTAAGAGGAGGCTAATAAGGGGGTGCTACAAGGTTAACTAGATTCTATGCTCTTCAAGGGAGACAAGAGGTGGATGAGGTGTCCGATGTTGTCACCAATATGTTAAAGGTTTTTGATTTTGATGTGTATGCTTTGGTAGACCCAATGCCAGTCTTTCTTTATTACTCTTTTTGTTGTCAAAAAGCTTCATTTTAATCCTGAATTGTTCTGTAAACCTTATGAAGTGTCAACCCTCATTGGTGAGACCATTGTTGCTAAAAGAGTCTATAGAAATTATCCCATATTCATTTTGCAAAAAATCTTACCTTGTGATTTTGTTGAGTTGAATATGGTGAATTTTGATGTCATTCTTCAGATGGATTGGTTACATGTATATTATGTTTCTATTGATTATAGAGCCCGTCAGGTTAAATTTCAATTCCCTAATATAACCGTCCTTGAGTGGGAAAGTTTTGATGTGTTGGTCAAGTGTAGATTTATTTGTTACCTTAAAGCCCAAAAGTTGATTTCTAAATGTTTTCTTTATCATCTTGTGAGGGTTAGGGATATTGAGTCTAAAGTCCTTCCTATTGAGTCGGTACCGGTGGTTAATGAGTTTCTTGATGTCTTTCCTAATGAGATTCCTAGTGTTCCTCCTAAAGGGGAAATAAATTTTGGTATAGACCTTCTTCCCGATACTCAACCCATTTCTATTCTCCCTTAGTGTATGGCCCCGATGGAGTTGAAGGAGTTGAAGGATCAATTGAGGGATTTGTTGAAAAAGGATTTTATAAGGCCCAGTAAGACACCTTGGGGTTCACTGGTGTTATTCATGAAGAAAAAAGATGGTTCTCTTAGGATGTGGATTGATTACTAACAACTTAATAAAGTCACCATAAAGAACAAGTACCTTCTACCAAGGACTGATGACCTTTTTGACCAACGTCAAGGGGCTAGTCACTTTTCTAAGATTGATCTTCGGTCCGAGTATCACCAAGTGAAAGTGAGGGAGTGTGACATTCCCAAAATGACTTTTTGGACTAGGTATGGGCACCTTACGTTTATGGTTATGTACTTTGAGTTGACTAATACACCTGCTATATTTATAGATCTTATGAATAGGTCTTTAAAACCTACCTTGACTTGTTTATGGTGGTTCTTATTAATGATATCTTGATTTGTTCCCATAGTGAGGAGGAGTATGTGGATCACTTGAGGTTAGTGTTACAACTCATGAGGGAGGAGAGGTTGTATCCAAAATTTGAAAAATGTGAGTTTTGGTTGAAAGAGGTTGCTTTTCTAGGGCATATGGTGTCAGGTAATGACATTAAGGTGGATCTTAAGAAGAGGAGGTGATTATAAATTACCTAGACCTTTGACTCCATCAGACATTAGAAGTTTCTTGGGTTTAGCGGGTTATTACTAGAGGTTTGTGAATGACTTCTCTTCTATGGCTTCACTTATGACTAAGTTGACAAAAAAAAAGGAAAAATTCATATTGACCGATGAATGTGAAAAGAATTTCCAAACTTTGAAAGATAAGCTTGTCTCCGCTCATATCTTACCTCTACCAGAAGGGTTGGAAGGATTTGTTGTGTATTTTGATGTCTCAGGAATAAGTTTAGGTGTGTTTTGATGCAAAGTGGTAAGGTGATAACATATGTCTCTAGACAACTTAAGGTGCATGAGAAGAATTATCCCACCCATGACCTTGAATTGGCATTTGTGGTATTTGCCTTGAAAATTTTGGCGTCACTACTTGTAAGGGGTTCATGTTGATGTGTTCACCCAAAAGGTCTTAACTTAAGACAAAGAATATGGTTAGAGCGCCTTAAAGATTATGATATGAGTGTGCATTATCACCCCAGTAAAGCTAATGTTATGATCGATGCTCTATGTAGAATGTCAATAGGTAGTCTAGCCCATGTTCATGATGGTGGAAAAGAGGTGGCCAGAGAGGCTCATCGATTAGCTAGATTGGGAGTTAGGTTAAAGGAAGTTGACAATGGTATTATAGAGGTTATTGATGGTTCTAAGTATTCCTTGATTGAGGAGGGAAAGGCAAAACAAGATTGTGACGTTGCCTTGCTAAAGTTGAAGGTGTTGGTGAGAAATGATAAAGTGGAGGTTTTCGCCCAAGGGGGAGATGGTGCCCTTATACCAAGGTAGATTGTGTGTGCCAAATGTGGGTGATTTGAAAGAATTAATCTTGAAGGAGGCCCATAATTCATCCTATTCTATTCACTCCGATTCGACAAAGATGTATAGTAACTTGAGGAAAGTGTATTTGTAGGTGGTATTAAGAGGGACATTGCAAAGTGCATATCCGGATGTCACAATTGCCAACAAGTGAAAGCCGAACATCAAAGGCCTGGTGGCTTAGCCCAACCTATAGAGATTCCTACTTGGAAGTGGGAAGTGACCAACATGGATTTTATGGTTGGGTTGCCTAAGACTAGCAAGTATTTTGACTCTATTTGGGTTGTTCTGGATATAATGACAAAGTCGGGTCAATTCTTACCAGTGAAAACTACCTATGGTACTGAAGATTATTCTAAGTTGTATATACATAAGTTGGTTAGATTGTATGGGGTGCCCTTGTCTATCATTTTGGATTGTGTTGCTCAATACACTTCTCACTTTTGGAGGTCCTTCCGAAGAGGTCTTGGTACCAAGGTTAAGCTTAGCATGGCCTTTCTTCCTTAAACGGATGGTCAAGCAAAGAGGACTATCCAAACTTTTTAGGATATGCTTAGAGCTTATGTTTTAGAGTTTAAAGGTAGTTGGGATGAATAAAATTTAAAGAATGATGGGCATTGTATAGCAGTCATGATAGGAGTGGCAAAAGCATCATAGATCCCCCTATGCCAGTGATTTAGGATGAAACTCATGAGAAGGGAATTGGTGGGGAAGTTGCAGTTGAGGGAGAAGGTTCAGAGAATGTTGGGATGCAAAAAGAAGAAGTGAGGGAGAATGAAAAAGTTAAGTTAATTCCAAAACCTCCTCCTCCTTTCCCTCAAAGGCTTAAGAAAAAGGAAGAAGAGGTCAAATTCAAGCACTTCTTCTCAATGTTAAAGCAACTATCCATCAACACTCCCCTTCTGGAAGCTTTGGAAAAGATGCCTGGGTATGCCACATATATGAAGGATTTGGTGACAAAGATGCGCACTTTGATCCAAGAGTTCTCACAAGATCTCCAACAATGTAATGCGATCATGACTAAATTCCTTGTTCAAAAATAAGAGGACCTCGGTGTATTCACCATCCCTTGCACCATTGGTGATATTAAATTTGCAAGAGCATTGTGTGACTTAGGATCAAGCATTAACCTAATACCTCTTGTCATGTTCCAAAAGCTTATCCTTGGTACTCCAACTCCGACGACAATGAGATTGCTTATGGTAGATCAAATTATCAAAAAGCCAAAAGGAATACTTCTTGATATGCTCATAAAGGATGACAAATTCATCTTTCCTGTAGACTTTGTAATCCTTGACTGTGAGTTTGATTTTGAGGTACCCATCATATTGGGAAGACCATTTCTGGCCACCGAGAGATCATTGGTGGATATGGATTCAGGTCATCTTTGGTTCAGGGTCAATGATACAAAGGTCATGTTCAACATCCACCAGTCAATGAAACACCTTGATGAGTGAGGTTTGGGTCCTTGAAGTTTTTTGCTGATGGACGATGGCAAAGTCAAGCCACGATGTTAAACAAGGTTCTTCTTGGGAGGCAACCCAAGTATATGTGATAATTTTATATTTGAATCAAGCTTGTTTGGTTTTTGAAATTTTTATGTGGAAACATATTGTTTGTTTTGAATTTCAAAGACATTGGTTCAGATGTGATGTTTTGAAGATTGTTGTGTTTTGATACTTGGTCTACAGATGGAAGTAAAGAACTTAAAATGTGAGAAAATGGCACTTGGATCAGCCTCTACGAGTAGGCCTATAAGTCATAGTCACTATATGACTCCTAGTCATGCCTCGTAGAGGGAAACAGTGATTATTGAAAGATAGCACACACACGATGAGCCAACCTTATGATTTGTAGGGCCCTCTATGATTCTTAAGTAGGGTTTGTAGTTCCCAGGTATGAATTCTAATTTTGCTAAGTGTTAGTTTGCTACGAGATTGAGACCTTTAAGCTGTAGGAGAGACTACGACTCACAATTGGCATCTCGTAGGCCCAACTTTTAGAATTTTAAATGTTGACCAATTTAGTATAAAAGGGGTCAAAATCTTATTTCATTTGCCCTAATTCGATGGAAATTCCCAAACTTCTTTCCCTCATTCACTATTTTGATCACCGCCCCGGCTACCCACATCATTTTCTGGTGAGTATTCTAGCGAGTTCATATCCTTCTAGGGTTTTTTGGCATCATTTTTGGTCTACAATTCCAATTTTTCTCATTCTTCACACTCTCAAGTGGTAAGATTCCTCATTTGATTTTGGGCACTCTTGTGTTTATTGTTACTTATTATTATGAAGATGTGAATATAGTGAGGATTTTGAGTGTATACATGAGAAAAATAAGTTTGCAAAGTTGAGAAATCGGAATATGGTTGATTTAAATTCCCTAGTGTGATTTTGATGAGTGAAATTGTTTTTGATGTTTGATTGTGATGATGTTATATTGATTATATGAGCGTAAAGCATGATTATGGTTAATGAAGTTTTGAAATCACGTGGGGTTGAAATTTGGGATTGGTGTGTTTTGTTTAAACAAGTTGCCCTTGTTTGTACTTCTCTTTATGAAGAATTGAATTATGTTAATATGCATGAGCCGAAAGATTGGTATCATAGGTGACTTAGGATGTAAATTTGTAAAGGTTTTATCTTTATGGGGTAATTCTCGTTTGGGGTTGTCATTCTCAGATAATGGGATTCTTTATGTATTTGAGTTATTGCGTTTATGTTTACTTCGACTGCTGGTTAATTGATATATTCGTCAATTTATGGTTCTTGTGGCAAGGTTGTAGGCATCACAGATGCCTTCTATTTGCTGCTATGATGACCTACTATGACTCATAGGTCATCCTATGAGTCGTAGTAGCCCCTCTAGGAGGCAATAGTCACCTATGATTCCTTGATACTTACCATACGAGAGCCACGTATGACTCATAGTATCTGTTATGAGTCATAGTAAGAGACTCATAATGCTGCCTTATTTTCATTTATATTATATTCCTTACTACGAACCCAGACTAGACACATAGATCATCCTATGAGTTGTACTTGTGGCTCATATCTGGGATTAGAATGATATTTTTTCAGGCACCTTCGCACTACAAGGCTAATATACGACTCGTAGGACAACCTATGAGTCATACATGTGACTCGTACCTACAGATCTACAGCTAATTCAGTGTACTGTGTTTATGTTTTTTTACTTGTTTTGGTTACTCTTGTAGATTTATCTTTGCGTTTCCTATTTGATTCCAACACTATGGTGCTCATGATGTATTTTTGGGGTTGAATTTTCATGTTATGGCTCCCAAGGCTAGAAAAGAAACTGCTAAATCATTGGGATGACGATTGAGGTATAACCCATCGGATGATGAGCAATCAGAGGGATCTGTGGAAGTCCACAAAGTATGGGTAGATCCCAAGGCAAATATGCCTTAGACTTGATCCCGCGCTGCCCTAGCACCTATGGAAATCACTAGCCCCTTCCAATCTGAAGAGAAGGGTAATGAAGAAGGATCAGATGATGGCCTCTCACTTTTGGAGTCGGGATCAATTGAGGCATCTGAAACCCAACCTAAGAGGGCTAATTCTCAACCTTTTGCTGATTGTACTGCACTGTCACTTCCACAGATCCCATAAATACTAGATGGTATGTTCCAAGTATGAAGGAAATATATGACAAGGGGTTGAAACAAAAGGGTCAAGAAAATCTTGTTCGATAATTTCATGGGGAATCCAGACTCAATAATTCTAGATTGAGTGGGTTGCCTGACTTGGAGGCAGAGATCAACCATCATGGGCTTGGCTGGCTGTCACAAAAGTTGGGTAAGTATGACCTATAACTAGTCCGAGAATTTTATGTCCCTTACTATGCTACTATTCTCCAAGATCTTCCCAAAGGGAAAAAAACTATAGAATAACCAAGGTTGCGAGAAGTTCTAGTCTGGGGTGAAATTATTGATATTTCAAAGGATACTATCAGGAGGATTCAGTTCATGCCAAACGATAGAACTTCCCATTCTACTACTGAATATGATAATCGAATTAAGAAGATGAGGAATGCGATGAATGAGAAGGATATTGGGTCAAAAACAGAGCTACTCAGGTGGATAGCATGCCTGATTTATGAGGCAGGTGATGAGCCTACGTGGGGGCCTAACCACGCTGATCCTATTGTAAAGTCCCACATCCCCTTCCAGGCAAAGTTTTGGTGGTCCATTATCTGTTGGCAAATCAGACCCACATTCACGGATAATGTGATCACATTGGACAGAGCTATCCTGCTAGCTAGCATTCTGATTAGTTATGAGATTGATTGCACTCGTATGATGGCGGAACAGATCCATGAGTCAATGATCCATACCCAGACTGCATTTCCTTTCCATGCCGTGATACATAAATTATGCAATGCAGTTGGGGTACAGGTTTTTCTCCACTTAGACCTACATGTAAAGGCCCTATGCACTATGGATCCCAACATGATCAAGGCTGATGAGAACCTGTTGGACCTACAGCGAGCAACGTCTCCTCCTATTCCAGATCTATTCTATGTTGATCCTTGTACTCCAGCCACAACTGGTACTACTCCAGCTACTACAGAGCCTTCCCCAGCTATTGAGATTGAGTTGGTCGTCCTCTAGTGCCCCCACACCAACATCATCTTCTATGCATGTTGATTCTCTTATCTTTGCTATTACTTTTCAGGCACTGGTATGCAGGGTATTTTTAATGGAGTTCGGGCTACAGACTCTAGTATCCCAGGTTAGACCATGGGTCCATCAGATAGTACAGGAATAAGAGGAGAGGGAAAAGGCATTTGTCAGCGATTTGATAGATCAGAGGGTTAGTGATGGATTCTCGTGAAGATACATTTAGGGTGAGATTCCAGAGGAGGATTGAGTTTGCTCGACCTGCTGACACGAGTGTAGTGATAGAGGATTCAGCCAAGTTTAAAGCTAACTTATTACAAATGTTAACATCCCCTGTTGCAGTCCCAGAGGTGGCACCGATGGGTGAGAAGGTTTTTGACTGGTTTAGCTAATTTTTTTCATGTTCATAGGAAAAGGACCCTCGAGATGGATGACCCAGATATGAGCTAGAAAAGGCCTAGACCTGATGATCCAGCAGCACAAGGGGAGGAGCTAATACCAAATGAGGTGGAACAGGAGTCTCTAGCTTTGGCAGCTATACAGAGGGAGCGTGAGCAGCGGATAGCATAGGGAGAGTGCAGTTCACATGCCGTTGCAACCCAAACTCCAAAGCAGGAGACCATATCTCAAGACTCTCGGGACCAAACAGATACTGGTACTTGAGCACCAAGTGTTTGATATTTTGACCCCAACCCTTACTTGTTGTTTATAGATACTTTATTCCTTATTGCAGACAATATTTTCTTTTTGTTGATGTTTGGATATTTTTAGATATTTTGTTTTGAATATTGTTTTTAACTACATTTGAATTTTTGGTTTTGAAAAGTTTTACTTTAGTATATGGATATGTGTGTGTGTATATGTGTGTGTGTGTGTATGTACATATATATATATATATATGATATTTATTTTTAATATGTATTTTTACTTTGAGAACAAAGTATCTTATTTTAGTGGGGTGTGGGAAGTTATGGATTTGGGTGAAGAATGAGTAACCTTAAATCCAGAACTTCCCCTATTTTTGATCCCAAGGTTTTCTTGTTGTGTTTTTTTTTCTTGTGGATATTTTAATTTTCTGTTGAACTGACATATCTTGGTAGTGTACATAATTGGTAGATACATAGTAGTATCATTTTCTGGCATATACATGTTATTTACATGTTTTTTTTATGCTTTTGAATGGTTTGAAAATTAGACACCCTCAAAAAAAATTTGAGGTTGTTGGCTATTGGTGCAATCATGCATATTGATTATCTGGTGATGTTTGTTATGATAAAGAAAAGGTAAGTTGAGACTAGAAGCATGAACTGTGAGTCAATACTTGATTATGTGTGCAATGTCATGTGTATTGTGAGCTTATTTTGCTGCATTCATGTATCATGTATGGACTCAGAACTTGCCTTATTACTCTAAGATTGGTTTGGCGATGTGGTTGATTTGGAAAGGATCTTAGGCTTTTGTTCTTCTATTCAGCTCACTTTTGCCTAAATAACCTACCAAATGTGTTAGTGAACCCCTTGTTCCAAATGTTTGAGCCTCTTATGCACTCATTCTTTCTTGACACCTATCTAGCTTGGCCTTCTTTTATGAAATACATTGATATTGACCCTAGTCTATCCTTGATCATGTGAACCTTGATTGAGGCTGAAAGCCTAAGTTGAGGGTGGCTACAAATGGTGGCCTGGTTTGGGGAATAGATATTGTGTACTTCACCTCAGGCTAAAAGCCTAAGTTGAGGGTGGCCTTTGTTGTGGTGAAGTAATGAAAATGAGGTGGTTAGTTGGAAAATAAAGAAAGAAATGAAAATTCATGAGCTGGGTGAGGAAAAAGAAAAGAAAAGTGTCTTGGATTGAAGAGAATTGCAAAAATGAAGTAAAAAATGAGGCACAGTTGAAAAAGAGAATTAAAGCACCTAGGAAAGATTGAAGTAGGAGAACAAGGATGGATTTAGTGAAAATGGTTGGGTCATGAAGGTAAAAGTGTGGGTAAACATAGTTCAAGAATAGCTTTTAGACACTATTTGCATAAAATGCCATACCAAAGCCCCATGAGCCTATGTTACAAGGCATTAAATCCTAAAGTGATCTAAATCTACTTTGTTACAAATTCAGAAGTTGAGTATAAAGGCAAGCCTATGGTGTTAGTCATTTTGCATGAATTTCATTTGTTAGAGTGAGAATGCTTGCTCAGTCCCTAAATTTTAAATACTCTTTGAGTGAGTAAGAAGGACTTCTTTTCTATGAGGGCATTTGCACTACTTGATTAGCATATGACTAACCCAGTGATTGCGGATGGTTGATGCTCCTTAGCTTAACATAGCTGGGTTGCCAGATATATCCTTGTGTTTTTATTTTGCTTAGTAGCTTTGCAATCTAGTTTTAAAAATGAAAGTTGGGTACCTAAATTAGAGTGAATGATGTATATGACATGGGTATAACTACTATGTATTTCCCATTGTCCGCTTAGATTGAGTCGTCACTTTAGGACAAATGACAATTCTAAGTTGAGGGTGTTGATGTGCTATCAAATTACAACACATCTGATGCCTAAAAGAAGGGATTTTGTGAGCTCTTCATGTGACATTTTGTTGTTATTGCAAAAAAGGCAGGTTGGCATGATTTCGGGAGAAAATTATAGATTTTACTGAAGTGCAGGACATACGAGCTCACCTACAAGTCATAGCCCAAGGTACAAGTCGTAGGGTGATCTAGTAGGAAAAAACAGAGAGAAAAAAATTAGAAATCTACTAAGTGGAGGTCAACCTTACGAGGCCACCCTACAGTGATAGGTCTCACTAAGACTCGAATAGGTGAACTCATAGCAAGAAACAAAGAGACAAAATTTTGGATTAAAAACTGAAGGCCTAGGCTACGAGAAGAGCATACGAGTCCTAGCCAAAGCAATGACTCATACAAGTGGGTCATAACAGTCAAGTCCAAAATCCCATGTGCCTGATACAAGACCCCGATTACGACTTGTAGGTCACCCTATGTGTCATACCTATGAGACATACCTGTTGTTAGCTGTCTTTTCTATGTAATTCTTAGGGTTAAGTTTGCAAATACTATAAATAATTTATGTTAGGGTTTATTTTGAGAGGGAGATTCTAGACTTAAGACTTTGAATATTCTCTCTAGAATATTTTAGGTTTTTAGTATGGATTCTCATTTTCTATAAGAAAACCCATTTTTGGGGATTGCAAATCTTACAATGGATTCATTCTCCATCTATCAAGCTTGTGGTTTGCAACTTGTGGTGTTATCTATCTTCACTGCTTTGGGTAAAATTCTCAACTATGCCTTGTATTTGCATTCTTGTTGATTTTGCCTTAGTCATGAGTAGCTAAGCACCCATAACTTGGGGTTGTGGGAACCATGGGTAGTTGACTTGAGATAACCTAGATTAATTGTATTTCTATGATTAAATATTTGCATATACTGTTTATTTCCTTTCATTTTGATTGTTGTTTGGTGATGGCCAACACCAAACCTCGCCTACTATCATGATCCTAACCAAGGTAGTGATGAATAGGAAAAGGGAAGTAAATGACATATTCGATTGATGTGTTCTCATCTAATCAACTAAACCTGACCAAGGGGAGGTTGACTGGGACAGTAGGTAATGGATAGTTGTCAGACCATGGTTGTTGACTAATTGCCATGGTGAAATTCGACCTTCTCCTTCACAAGAGGGCTAGAAGAACCTAAGTCACCAGCCTGCATGCGAATTTCTAATTATAGTTATGTTGTCTAGGGTAATCGAGTCAATCAATCATGGGGGACACAATTCCCAAGTTGTACCTAAATTTGAGTGTTTCCTTGCATAGTAGCATAGCGTTTATTTTATTTTTGTTTTCAAATCATAAATGTCCCCCCTATTTCGAGATTTTAGTCATAAATACTCAAAATGATTAATGAATTCTTGTAGTCAAGCCCAAGATTCCTTGTGGATACTATCCTAGCCTTAGTTAGGTTAATTGCTGATAGTGATTGCTTTTTTATTAGAGAGTGAACATCAGATCAACCCATGCTAGGCTTTCCTTTCACCCCTGGGATACCCCCCGTAATATGGGATCGACCCATGCTAGATGATTCTTCCACCCCTGGGATACCACCCATCAATAAGCAATATACTTTATCTTTTATTTACCTTTGAGATAATTCTTTTGGTAGTCATAATATTAGAGCTGTAGGATCATAGATATAGCATGTGACGCGTAAATAATCATGTAAGATAATACCATAATGAAAAAAGTAGGTTACACAAATAAGGAAATGCATAGGAGGCAAAATAACACATGAACTTTATTTAACAAAAGGGAACTCATGTATCAGGGTATCCAAGTATATATGCAGATTTACAAATGATTGTGTATCAAAGCATATGAACATGTGAAAGAGTGCAGACATGGTTATTAGCTTTGTTGGAGTTGGTAAGTGAATTTATGTGCCAAGAAAGAATCTAGATTTCATGCCAAGTAATACGAAATAGAGTAGCCTTACACACCTCATTGTACGACCTCGTTATTACCTCGAAGTAACCTCCTTTTCCACCAAATATTTATCTACAATATAGTAGGTGATAAAACTAGTATTAGCAGCTAATAAACACATCTTGGCATCCCAATCTCATAAAAAAAATAATATACAGGCAGTAAGTGTGTAATTATCAACCCGGGCGTATTCTTTCAACCTTTCCACCTCTAATCGTATTTTCTAATACCCATTCTCATATAAATATCATGTGTATCTTGTTTTAGTGTCATAATAGTCTATAATATCCCACAAAGCATAATACATAACAATTATGCACAACATACAAGTATGCAGCATACATTACGTCCCTCCGCTATATTTCGACGTCAACAATCCTAAACCTATTCCAACTTTAACCAATCTATTTTCACCGTATTTATCCATAAGAATACTCCTAAAACAGTCCAAAAGTAGTACCAAAGTAGATGGAGGACATAAAATAACAATCTCCAATTATCGACCCACAAATTCCAACTAAGAGCACAATTACGATATCATACACAAACTCATTTTTGTGAAAGATAAAAATGATGCAGCAACCTTAATACATCATTACAGCACTGAAACTCATTAAAATAAGCAACCTACCTTCATAATTAGGCCAACTAAAAATAGAAAAGTTTCAAAGTAAACAAGAAAAATGTACAACAATCTTTGGAACACGTGTTGTCCAAAATTTTAGCACAAGTAAAAGCAACCTAGTTCTCTTGTTTTTTATGAAAAAATCAAAATAAACACATAGTTATCTGTACTTACCTTTACCTTCGAGGTCTAGGTTTTTCCAAGAAGCCTACAAGTCTTTTGTGGATGCTTTACAAGGTTAAGAAAGGTAGAGAGAAAGCTTTGAAAATCTTTTTTTTCCAAGTTGGAATGTCTTAAAGGTATTGCTTTTAAGCCCTTTTAAAGGGACAAATTTGCATTCTTGTATATTTTAAACCTTATATTATCAAAGTGGGGATGCAGCAGCTTGTCCCTTTCACTTGGGCCTAAATGGGTTCAAACTTGATGGGTTTTGGCTGCCCACTTTTCTCTTTATCCTTAACTTAATTTGGGCCCAAATTGTCAAGTGGATCATAAATGTACTTTTACCTTTACCTTCAAGGTGTAGGACTTCTTCAAGAACCCTAAAAACCTTTTGTGGATGCTTTGCAAGGTTAATAAAGAGTAGAGAGAAAGCTTTGACAAATCTTATTTTTTTCCAAGTTGAAATAGCTTAAAGGTGCTACTTTTAAGCCCTTTTAAACGGACAAGTTTGGCCAACTTTCTTGTGTATTTTAAACCTTATATTTTGTCTATTTCACTTGGGCTTAAATGGGTTTAAACTTGATGGGCCTTGGTTGCCCACTTTTCTCTTTTTCTTTAACTTAATTTGGGCCCAAATCATCAAGTGGGTCGTGAATGTACTTAGGCCCTTTTATTATTCATCTTGGGCTATAAAGATTTTCCATTTATGATGCTAAACCACGGCCTAAAATTATACCTTTGACATGGATTTTATTCATTATCGGACTTGCACAGATTCAGCATTGGGCCTCATCTCCATCTAGCTAGCAAATTTAAGCTAAGCAAGTAGGTGGCTCGCCTGCTAGCTTCCTAAATCCTACAAGCACCTCACTTCTTTCACTTTGTTTAAGATTGTAATCTCCTCAATTTGACTTAAAATTTATATATACACTCACTCATCTTAAGCGTTAAATGTACATATAGCCCTCTAATCTGAAATTTGAACGCTTTCAAAAATGGATGCTAATTTCACCAAGCCATAGCATGTTCCATATGTATAGGATTAACACACATTAGATATGGGGTTTTATATCCTCCCCCCCCCTCCCAAGAAATATTCATCCCCGAATGTGAGCATAACTGGATAGCTTAACCAAGTTCAATCCTTTATTTAAACAAATTTTTGATAACACAACAGGTATCAAACATACGTACCTATTAATACCCTAACTCTGGATGTTGCACTTCCTCTTTAGCTTTAAATAAGTAAGGATACTATACTTAGATCTCATCGCTTCCTCAGCTTCCCATGTTATCTCTTCTGCTTGTTAGTTCCTCCAAAGTACCTTTACTTATCTATTTCTTTATACCTTAGCTTTTTAACTTGACGATCTAGAATAACAATAGGTATGTCTTCATAGGTGAGATCTTTTGTAACCTGCACATCTTTAATAGAAGTGATATAGGATGGGTCACCTATGCATTTTCGAAGTATTGGGACATAAAAAACTGGATGAACCACTGAAAGCTTTTAGGGTAGCTCTAGTTCATATGCAACCAGCCCAAACCTCTTAATAATTTCATATGGCCCTATGTATCACGGGCTTAGTTTTACCTTCTTACCAAATCTCATAACCCTATGTAATGCGAGCATAGTTTTTCCTTCTTACCAAATATCATAGCCCCTATCATTGGAGACACCTTTAAAAATACCCAATACACTAATGAGAATTCCAGTCCTCTCCTCCTAATATCCACATATGATTTGTGATGACTTTGGGTTATTTCTAGCCATTATTGTATTACCCTAAATTTTTTCATGGCTTGTTATACTAGATCTGGCCTAAGCAAGGTGGTTTTATCGACTTCAAACCACCCAATTGGCGACCCATATTTCCTTCCATACAAAGCTTCATAAGGTGCCATTTTGAAGTTATTATTATAGCCAAATTCAATAAGTGATAAATGGTCCACCCAACTATCCTTGAAGTCCAATGCACAAGCCCGCAACAATTCTTCAAGTGTTTGAATGGTGCATTCTGCTTGACCGTTTGTTTGAGGGTGGAAAGTTGTACTCAAATTAACTTGTGTCCTTAAACTCCTTAGGAGGGACTTCCAAAACTTTGCAATGAATTGAGCTCCTCAATCAGATATAATGGAGATTGGAACCCCATGTAGCCTAACTATCTCTTTGAGATATAATTTTGTATACTCTTCAGTTGTATAATCACTCTTAACAGGCAAGAAGTATGCTAACTTTGTGAGTCTATCAACAATTACCCATATGGTTTCCAACTTCTGAAATGACCGAGGCAACCCAGTAATAAAATCCATATTGATCATATCCTACTTCCATGTTGGAAGCTCTATACACTCCATATAACCTCCCAACTTTTCGTGCGTTAATTTGACTTGTTGGCAATTCGGACATTGAGCCACAAATTCCACAAGGTCCTTTTTTATTCCTCCCTACCAAAATATTCTCTTTAGGTCATGATACATTTTTGTTAATCCTAGATGCATGGAATATATTGAATTATGGGATTCTTCCACTGTCCTCTCTCTTAGCGCATTAATATCAGACACACATAATCTTTTTGGCAATATAGTACTCTATTTTGTGTAAGTTCAAAGCCCTTAATCCTACCATGACTAACCTTTTCCTTAAGTCATCATAGAACATAATACTCAAATTACATTTTGTTCACCTCTATTACTAATGAGAACTTTGCAGCATTATGCACGACAAAACCTTCCTTTAGAGTTTCAAGAAGGTGAACTCCCAAACTGGCTAGTTGACGTAGATCTTTGGTCATTCCTTTATTTCTGAAGGTCTGGTCACTAATACTTATGATTGCCTTATGACTCAGAGCATCGTTTACCATATTTGCTTTCCTCGGATGGTATAGAATATTAATGTCATAATCCTTTATTAGCTCTAGCTATCTCCACTGTCTTAAATTTAGGTATTTTTTCTTAAATATGTACTACAGGATTTTATGATCAGCATATATATCAAGCATATATATCAACATGAAACCCATACAAATAGTGGTGCCATATTTTCAGAGTAAACACAACCGCTGCTTGCTCAAGGTCATATGTTGGGTAGATTTTCTCATGCAGTCATAGTTGTCTAGAGGCATAAGCAATTACCCTACCATGCTATGTCACTATACACCCTAAACCAACTCTAGAAGCACTGCAATACACTGCATACCCCTTGGTGCCTTCTGGAATACTAGCATAGGTGCAAAAGTTAGCTTATTTTTCAGCTCTTGGAAGCTCCTTTCACATGCATCATTCCATTGGAACTTGGTTTCTTTAAGTGTCAACTTTGTTGGAGGTGCAGAAATAGAAGAAAAAATTTCAACAAACCTTCTATAATAACCTACCAACCCTAGGAAGCTTCAATCTTCCATGGGTTTTGTTGGCCTTGGCCAATCTCTCATGGCCTCTATCTTTTCTGGATCAACCTTATTCCTTCATCAGATATAATGTGACCCAAGAATGTCACATATTTAACCAAAATTCACATTTAGAAAACTTGGTATACAACTATTGATCACAAAAAACTTATAATACTTGTCATAAGTGATTTACATTGTTCTCTTCTAATCTTGAATATACCAAAATATCATCTATAAATACTATCACGGACACATCCAGGAATGGCTTGAATACCTTGTTCATCAAATCCATAAAACTGTTGGTGTATTCATTAGCCCAAATGACATAACAAAAAATTCAAAGCAACCATAGCGTGTTCTGAAAGTTGTCTTAGGTATATCTTTCTCCTTCACCCTCACTTGGTGATAACTTGATCTCAAATTAATTTTTGAAAAGAATTTGGTACCCTGTAACTGATCAAATAAATCATCAATCATGGGGAGGGGGCATTTGTTCTTAATTGTCACCCTATTCAATAGTTGATAATCGATACACATTCTCAAGGTGTCATCCGTTTTACATACAACCAACACTGGTGCACCCAATGAGGATACACTAGGTCTTATAAAACCCTACTCTAATAAGTCTTTTAACTGGTCTTTCAACTCACGTAATCTTGTCGAGGCCATTCTATATAGAGGGATGTAAATAGATTGAGTACCTAAAAGTAAGTCAATACCAAAATCTACTTCTCGTTCTGGAGGTAAACCTGGAAGATCTTTAGGGAACACATTCATAAATTCATTAACTACTGGAACTGATTGAAATGATGATGATTCTGCCTCCATATCCCTCACTCTAACTAGATGATATATATATCCCTTGGATATCATTTTTCTTGCTTTAAAATAAGAGATAAGCTTACCCTTTGGTGCCCCAACATGGCCTTCCTATTCAAGAACTGCCTCATTCGGAGAGTAGAAGTACACTCTCTTAGTTCGGTAATCCATGGTGGTATAGTAAGAATCTATGTGATGTCCGGTACTTATATTGATGCCTAATTATATTACGAACGTGGGTAGCACAATCAAGAAAAATGCACTTTTTATATACTATAAAATCATAAAATCAAAATAAATCAGGCATAAACAGACCTAAAAACTAGAGACACACCTTTCAAGATCTTTGTATTTTAGAAAATAATTAAGACTCATATATACTTTAAATTTCTAAAAGTTATTCATAGATAACAATAACCAAAAATAAAATAAAAATATGAATTACCAATAACAAGTTTTGTTGATAAATTGATAAAATCAATTGGCAATTTGAATTGCCAATAGATATTGATCTGTTGCTAAAAGATGTGTTGATAGATTTTGCCGATCAATTTGATGTCGTTGGTAATATTACCAACAAAAAGTCAGTTAGTAAACGACGAAAAAAATTATTGATTTGTATCTTGACTTGCAGATTTTCATTGATAAATTTTGCTAACTAAAATTCAATTGGTATTTCATTAGTAACTTACTAACAGATATACAACAAGTTAGTAAATTTAGTTCTCTATTATTCAAGTTTCCTTTGTAACCAGTTGGTAACACTACTAAATATAGTAACAAAAATGTATCTTTTTTGCTTGATATTATAATGTCCAATCTAGTGGCACCAATAAGCTGGCTACAAGATTAAGTTGATAGACAAACCAAAAAGATTGTTTAATTTGTTTCTCGCTTCACTGAAAACACTCCTATTTAAGATATCTACGTGCATAAGCTTTCCAACTATAGATTTATTGAAAATGCAAACAAATATTATCATTAGAACAATGTAATAAAATAAAGGTGATAAAAAAGTATAATTCTTTTGACATCATACCCGTACATATATGTAAATTCACAAAACGCAGAAGTAGAGGATTTGATTATCATAATTCATAGCCATAAGTGAAAGTTCCAAGTGTTTGTGTCTCACTAGGTAAACGTTAACAACTATCCCATTTGATTTGTATTAATGGATAAAGCAAATAAGATGTTGGAGTAAGGGTGTGTTTGGTATGGAGAAAAATATTTTTTTATTTTCTCATATTTGGTTGGCTTAAATATTTTAGAAATTATTTTCCAAATCAACTTAGTTTTCTCAAATTTAAGGAAAATGACTTCCTTCCAAAAGTTAAGAAAAATATTTTCGAAAACGCTTATCCAATTTTAAATTAATTTTTTTTATCCCATCTATATTACGATCCCCCTCCCCGAATTTTTTTAAAATAAAATAGGATAAAAAAATTATTTTGAAAAAAAATTTACACTTCGAAAATTTTATTTATCACCTATTTTTATTCCGA
>JAOTQJ010152915.1:0-10510 GCA_025642045.1 Solanum sejunctum
CAAGTTGTGGGTGATTAGTGACTAATGGCTAAAGCAAAACACACAAAAATGCAAATAAAAGACATAGTTGAGAGTTTTACTAACAAAAATGAAGTATATAGGCACCTCAAGTTGCAAAACCACAAACTTGATTGATCAACAATGAGTACAAGGCAATATTTGCAATTTCCCAAAATGAGTCTTTAAGGAAAGAACGAAATAAACTACTCTGAAACCTAAGAAAAACTTCAAAATTGTCTTAAGATATGTCTTCTATTTGAACTCTTCTAAATAACCTAACTTAAATTATTTATAGTGTGTACAAAACAACCCTAAAATTTATGTAGAAAGGACAACTGGCATCTAATAAATTTTGGAGTTATGACTCATAGGATGGCCTACAAGTCATAGTTAGTGTCTCATATTAGGATCTTCTCATCTTGGGCTGAACTGGTACGACCCATAAGTATGAGTCGTTACTTGGACTATGACTCGTATGTTGATATCGTAATCTTGGCCTTCAGTTTTTGGTCTAATATTTTGGCTCACGTGTACAAGTCCACCTGTAGGAGTTGTAGAGTGTCTTATGACTCATGGGCTGGGCTCGTAGGAGTGACCTTCAGTTGGCAGATTTCTAATTTTTTATCTTTATTCCTATTACGACATAACCTATGACTCATAGTGTGAGATGCAACTCATAGGTCAGTTCGTATGGCCTATGCTTTAGCGAAATTGGCAACTTTTCTTCAAAATCATGCCAACCTAACTTTTCTGCAAGATTAACATAAAAACATATGAAAATACTAAAAATTTACTCTAATAACTCCCAAAATCCTTTGTTTTAGGCATCAAATGTGCTCTAATTTGACAACACATTAGTACCCTCAACTTAGAATTGTTGTTTGTCCTCAAGTGACGACTCAATATATGCAACAAAGAGAAATACATAGTAGTTATATCAATGGCATATAGAACATCTAATTTGATTCAGGTACCTAGCTACTACTTTCAAAATAGAGTTCCAAAGTTATTGAGCAAACAAGAACATCATGAGGTACCTGACAATCTAACTTTGATAAGCTAAGAAGCATTAACCTTTCACATTCACTGGCATAGTCATATGCTACTCAAGTAGCGCAGATGCCTTCACTAGAAAGAAGTCCCTTATACTCACTCAAGAACATGAAGAGATCAGGGACTAAGGAAACATTCCCACTCTCACAATTGAAATCCATGCACAATTACTAGCACCATGAGCTTTCCCCTATACTTATTTTCCTGACTTGGTGACAAAATGGATTTGGATCACTTTAGTACTTAGGAGCTTGTAACATAGATTCTTGGTGCTTTGGTACGATATTTTAGGCATTTAGTGACTAAAAGCTATACTTGAACCATACTTTCCAACACTTTTACCTTCATAACCCATCCAATTTCACTAATTCCTCCCTTATTCGACCATTTTAAGCTTTTCTGGGGCTGTTCTTTCATTTTTTACAGCGGTGCCTCAATTTCACACTCATTTTTTCACATCTTTTTATACCAAGGCACTTTTTCTTCTCTTTTTCTTCACATGGCTTATGATTAGTCATTTTCTTTCTTTTCACTTCAACTAACCACCTTATTTTTGTTACTTTACCACAATAAGGGCCACCCTCAACTTAGACTTTTTGCCTAAGGTAAAGTACACAATATCCATGTTTCAAACGAGGGCCACCAATGTAGCCACCCTCAACTTAGGCTTTTAGACTCAATCAAGGTTCACATGTTCAATGATAGATTAGGGCCAATATTAGGGTATTTCATCAAATCAGGTCAAGTCAACAAGGTGTCAAGAATGAATGAGTGCATGAGAAGCTCAAACATTCTGAGCAAAGGATTTACTAGTTTATTTGGTTGGCAATTTAGGTAAAAGTGGGCTTCCTATAAGATACAAAATGCATGAATGTAGCAAAATAATCTCACAACACACATGGTAATTGCATCCACAATCAAGTATAAACTTATAGGTCATGTTTTCAATCTCAGCTTACCTTCACAATATCGAAACAATTATTGCCAGATACTAAAAAATGTATGAATGCATCAATACTCACAACCTAAAAAATTTTGAGGGTACCAATTTTGCATCAAAAGTTTAAAGAAAATTTAAGAGCTATATATATACTATAAGATAACATTACTGTGCATTTACAAATTATCTATATGTCCTCAAACATGCCGATTCAACAAAAAATTAAATATCCACAAAGAAAAAAAATATGTCAAGAAAAACCTTGGGATAAAAAATAGGAGACGTTATGGACTTGAGGTTACTCAGATGTTAACTTAATCCATAACTTCCACCACCCCACCAAAAGCTGGTACTTTGTCCTCAAAGTAAAGACAAAATAAGAATGAAACATTATAACATAGATATATATAAATACACTCATTAAAAACCATAAATAAATGTTCAAAGTAAAAGTAAAAATAACATCCGACATAAAAATAATTAAAACACACCAAAAACCATATAAAAAAAAGATTATCTAAAAAGAGAACAAAGAATCCAAAATGTCAAGGTAAAACTGGGGTCAAAAGAAGTCAAACATCCTGGTGGTCATGCACTAGCGTCAGGCTGATCAGTGGTGTCCTGGGGCTAGCTCTCTTCCTCTACTGCAGTGCTGGAAGTACCCTCTCTAGGTGGGTTTTGATATGCTCGGTCTCTCTGAGCTGCTAATAGAAGCGACTCCTGTACCACCTACTCAGGTATAGGCTCCTCTTACTAGTCCTCCCTCCAGGGCTGGAATAGGTATGGGTTCCTCTGAATAGTGCTCCCTCCAAGGCTAGAGGCCTTTTCCCTCTGGTGTACATTCAGTTGGTAAGCCAATCAAATGTCTGTTCTCTTACTAGTGCTCCCTCCAGGATAGGAATAGTGACAGGCAACATCTGTAGAAAGTCGGCCTTAAGCCTGGCCAACTACTCAATTATCACACTCATGTTAGCAAGCCTAGCTCCCTCGAGCCTTTTCTGGATTCTATCCTTGAACACATAGACTCGTGCACCAATCGCTCGTACTATGTCATCAACTAAATCTCAGGCAAACACCTTCATCCTTTCCTCGGAGTCTAAAACAGTTTGATCAGTCAATGGTCGGACCCATGCTAATAACTCTTATATCCTACCCTATACTATAGCTACCCTGCACAATAAATCCTAAAAAGTAACAGCAGAGAAAAGAGGATCAACTTTAAATGTTGTTGCTGCTGGTGGATGGTGTAGACTTGATCTCAACTGCCAGTGTGGGCTTTGTAGTGGCCGAAGTAGTACACATAGGAGCTGGAGGTGAAGCTGGAATCGGTGGCTCAACCAAAAAGGGCTTTGGGATAACTAGAGGAGCTACTTATGGTAAGGCCACTGGATTCTTGTCAGCCTTTATCAGGCTGGGATCCATAGTACGTGTAGCCTCTATGTGAGGATCCTGGTGGGGGTCGATGGGAATACCGGCTGCACTGCATAATTGATGAATAAGAACTAGAAATGGCAGTGAGTTGTTCGTCCGAGCTACAACCTTGTAGATTTGCTATGATATAATCCGGGCCCAATTAATAGAATAACCAGGTAGGACGCTGGCCAATTATACAACCCTCTTAAGGGTGATCACATTATCCACGAAAGTTGGCCTAATAAGCTAGCAAATAATGGAACGCCAAAACTTGGCCTGCAATTACATATGTGCCTTAATAATCGAGTTCGCATGGTTTGTGATCCATGTAGGTTCTACACCTAGATCGAAGATCTGACTCACAATCAACCAGAACAACTTTATCCTTACCCCAACATCCTTCCTCGTAATTGTTGTTCTCATTTTGTTGATCCAACTATCATACTCAACAGTCGACTGAGGTGATCTATAGGTGGGCCCAAACTGTACTTGGTGGATTGTCTCCTCCGAGATGTTGAGTTTCCTCCCACTGACTGTCACCACTCATATCCTTGGCTACTCTATTAGCTTCTTATTTTTTAGTAGCTCCCAGCTGAGTGTAGCAAGGTATGCAACATAGAATTCATGGACCACCGAAGGGGCATATTTGCCCAGCTACTGCTTAATCTAATGGAGCTCGTGCTCATCTAATCATGCATCCAGTTAAAGTACTCTATCTAACCCTGTTGTGCTTAACCTAGATTTCTCGTGAAATTATCAGAATAGCTTCCCATGCCCTTTATCTTCTAGATCCTAGTCGTAGATATTTTTCATGCCTGCAACACAGAATCTGCAGTCAACTGGGGGCTGAAACTGGGCCTCCTACTACTCAGGCTGAGAAGTGCTCTCAGACTCTAACGCGGAGCTGGAATGTGTAGGAGTCATCTGCGGTGAACTACTCTCTCCTTTTTACATAGGGAGGAACTTGTAACTTCCATAGGCTCCCAAGCTGCATGGTCTCAAGTTTGAGGAATATTGGTAAAAGGTTCAACCCTAACCCTGTGGATTTCAGCTGAACCCTTGGACCTCTCAGTCTCGGAAGACTCATCCACTAGTCTCCGCCTGAATATTTGGATAGCCCTCTTATCTTTAGATGGCATGATATCTAAAACACAATCAACTATCTATATGACGATTAAGACAGTTAACTTACTTAACACATGACAATGAACAAAACTAAATACAGGTTTAAATATGCATGTACGAGTGCAGCTATGACTCGTAGGTTGACCTATAAGTTGTATACTGGCCTTATATAACTAGCTATGTCTTTAATAATGCTTTCAGATTATAGATACAAGAAACATTTATGAATGTAGGATGGCCTATGAGTCGTTACCCTAGTCTCGTACCTAGTTCCAGAAACATTGTCAAAACTCAGCTAAGTCTATGAGACCCTCATGATGAGTCATACCTAATACTACAAGTTGTATATGAATCTCGTATAAGGAATGTGAAGGAATTACAAGTGATTGATGCTTGCTACGAGGGACCACTACGACCCGTATAGGAACTTACAAGTCGTAAGAGTGCCACATAACTTAACACAAACCTACCTGCAATGCCTTCTCATTTCTCACTCAAGGCACAAATTCAACACAACATTTCAACTCATCCAAGCAAATAGGAGCAAAGCAGGATTAAACGACACATATTCAACTCTAAACTAACATTGGCAATTTAAAACGACCATTAACCCTAGGAGTCTAAATAAATTTTACAATTTCTCAAGCATACCAAACGTAGAACGCATTCTAAACTAACACTTGGCAATCATACAACGTTCCAAAGGAGTGCAATCACCATTCTAAACAGGAAATCATATCCATACTATCAATATTTCAACCTCCCACAACATGTTAAACATGAGTGGGCAATAATCAAATAATACAACCTATGAATCATAAATATCACATTTATCATCACCCCTTCAAGAATTCCAACACAACTCAATTTACAACTAAACTTTTCAAATCCTACACGCCCTAAATTATCATTCTAGTTCAAGAATCACTATGTGGTATGATTTAACATATTGTGAATAATCTTACCTTAAAATATTTCACAATTTAACCAAGGAGCTTACCAATTGACTGAAGAAGTAATCCAAAGTGCAAGAAATGAAAAACCACATCGAAACCCTAGAAAATGGTGACTTTGCCAGCATCCTTGCTGGAAAATGATATGGGTCATCAAGATTTTTTGTCGGAGATGGATTCAGGGATGGAAGATGATTTACCATTGCGTTTAGATTTAGAAAATGGGGGAATTGTAGTCAAAAATTATTTTGACCCCCTTTTATAACAAACTGGGTCAAATTTTAAAATTCCTTAGATCGAAGCTATGAGACCTGACTACGAGTTGTAGGTTGTCCTATGTCTCATAGGTCCCAGTCTCATACCTGAGCCAACACTTAGCAAAAATTCAAAAACCATACCTAGGCACTACGAACCCCTCTTACGTCTCGTGGAATATCCTACGAATCGTAAAGTTGGCTTTTAATATATGTGCTAACTATAGATGCTTATTGTTTAATCCCACGAGGCATGACTATGAGTCATAGTGAAGACTATGACTAGTACGCCTGCTCATAGGAGTTGTTTCAATTCCAAATTTTTCCAAATCTTTGGTTCTTCCACTTTTTATCTGTAAACCAAATATCGAAGCATAGAAATCCTCAAAATTATTACAATTGGATCATTCTCTCTAACTTTAAATCCAACAACTACTAGTACTCTATGTCTCAAAAAAATAAACAATTTAGCAAAATGCTTGGGTTGCCTCCGAAGAAGCACCTTATTTAACATAGTGGCTTGACTTTGTCATATTCCTATGTCAAATACTATCGAGGGTCCACAACTCACTCTTGCATTCATTTGGGTGTTTTATGGATTAATGGATATCAAACACAACTTCTGCATCATTAACCTTTAACCACAGCTAACCTAAATCCATATCCACTAGTTCTCTCCTAATGGCCAGAAAAGATCTCCCCAAATGATGGGCACCTCAAAATCAACTTCATAGTTAAGGATCACAAAATTTGCTAGAAAAATGAACTTATCAACTTGAAAAAGCACATCCAAAAGGATTCTCTTTGGCTTTTTAATGGTTGATTTTGCCATAAGCAACTTAATTCGTGTTGGGTAGGAGTACCAAGGCCAAGCATTGTGAATACGGAAATAGGCATTAAATTTATGCTTGCTCCTAACTCAAATAATGCTCCTGCAAATTCCACGGCGCTAATAGTGTAAGGTATTCTTTTAGATTTTGAGAAAGACATTTAATCATAATTACACTACATTATTGGAGTTCTTGTGAGAAATCTTGGCTCAAAGTATGTTAATTGGTGACTAATACTTCGTATATTCAGCATATCCCAACATTTTCTCCAATATTTCTAGGAGAGGGATATTGATGGAGATTTGCTTCAACATTAAGAGGAAGTGTTTGAATTTACACTTCTCTTCCTTCTTTCTAGGCCTTTGAGGTAATGGAGGAGGAGGTTTTGGGATGGATTTCTCTTTGTCATGCTCCCTTTTCTCTTCTTGTTGCATCCCAACATCCATCAAATCTTCTCCCTATACTTGAACTTCACTATTAAGATGCTTCTCGATGACTTCATCCACCATAACCGGCATAAGGGGATTCATTATGCTCTTACAACTCCTCCTCATCATAGCCATGCTATGCCAATCATTTTTTGGATTTTGTACCTTATTGGTTGGTAGGATGTCCTTTTAGCGTTGGTTCAATTGTGAATACACTTTCCCAAACTATTGTTCAAATTTGTTGATTGCCACTGACTAAGACTCTATCTTTTGTTTAATACTAGAGATTTCTGCAGTCATTCCTTTTAGGGTCTCATCTTGATGGTCTACTCTTTTCAACAACTTTTCAAACATATCTTCAATAATAGAATTGCTTGACCTAGCATCATGATTGTGTGGTGGTACATACGGACCGCTTCTGTAGCCTTCTCTTCTCCCCCATTCTGCGCTTGGCACTCTTTCTCTCATAATATCCACCCCTGTTATCTCTACATCCCATCCCGGTTTAAGTTTTGAACTTGATTCCCGGAACCATGCCTCCAATAATTAGAATTGGACCCTTGGGGGTTGTTCCAGAAATGTACAACTTGGTTGCTTACGTAACATGCATCCTCATCAAAGAATTGATAATCATATTCAAAATTAATTAGGGGTTGGTGAGCTATTGCATAAATGCTAGCTTGGTTTTACTTCAAAACCAAATCCCTGCTCATACAGAGTTGAGCAAGTTACTCCATAATCTATTCTTTCACTTTCACTTGCTCACAATTTGTGGCAACTGCACAAGAACTATTTGTATTACCATGTTCACTCTAACCCCATGCTATGTTGGTCTTCACTACTTGCTCCATTCTTTTTGCCACTAATGCAAATGGTTGATAAAGAAAAACACCTCCCATGATCGTGATGGAACATGCTTCGCTATTGTCATCAAGTGCTCTGTAAAAGATCTTGGCTAAAGCATCTTCAACAATCTTATGATCAAGGACCATTCTCAAGCATTTGGTGAATCTTTCCCATGTAGTGCTAAGAGAGTCTCAAGGTAATTGATTGAAGATATTAATTTGGTCCTTAAGCTTTAGCTTCTTCAACCTTGGGAAATATCTTTCTAGGAACACCCTCTGCAGATCATCCCAACTCGTAATGGCTCCCGGAGGGAGTTCAGACAACTATATTGCTGCATTGCCAGTTAGTGACAATGGGAACACCCTAAATCCAACAGTGTCAATAGAAATATTTTGTGTCCCCATGATACTTTTGCACACGAAGATGACATTTTAGAGATGATGGTGGGGATCCTCTGATGGTAACCCAATGAATAGGCTATGATTTTGGAGTATCCGGAGCAATCCACTTGATACCGTGAACTTAGCATCTGCTGGTAGGTGGGGCAGTAATATAGAATCGATAACATCCATCGCCATAGGGTTTAATCGGTATTGATCCCAGCCTTAAGCATTTGCATTAAAGTCTCTGAGCTGTGGTCGGTTAACACTTGGTGGTGGATTCTACTCTCTTCTTAATTCTTCCTCATTCGCATGCATATCTCCCTCAACCATAATATCCTTATTCACTCGAGCCATCCTTCTTGGTAGTCGATGGATCTCTAAATTTAGGGGAGCTAAGGCAATGTGTTGGGCATATATATACCCTACAAAGGAAATCAAAAAACAAAATAAAATAAAAGTAAAGTACACGAGACTCTAGAAATTAACATTAGAATTAACTATTAGTGAAATCAAATCAAACCTAGTCATATTCCCTGGCAACAGCACCATAAATTTATGATGATAGTCATGCTCCAATAAGAAAGCAATCATCACTAATAATTAACCTGACCGAAGTTAGGGTCGAATCCACATGGAATACATGCCTTGACTATAGGATTTCACTACTAATCATTCCTAGTATCTATAACTACAATCTCTAAAAAGTTTTTTTTTATGATTCAAAAATAACATTAAAAAAAGACTAAATAGATTATAGGAAAATGCTCAATTTTGGAGACAACTTTGGAATTGTGTTTCCCATGGTTCGTTGACTCAATTACCCTAGATAACATAACTATGATTAGTGAATTGCATGCATGATGGTAACTTAGGTTCTTCGAGCCCTCTTGTGAAGGTGAAGGTCAAATTTCATCATGGCACTTGGTTGGCTACCGTGGCGTGCCAACAAACATTTGCCTATCATCCCAGTCAACCTAGGTTTGGTTGATTAGATAGGAAAGCATCAACCAAATCATGTCATCTACTTTCTTTTTCCTAGTCATAACTACCTTGTCCGGATCATGATAATAAGCAGGGTTTGTTGTTGGACACAGCCATATAACATTAATCATGAAGGAAAACAAACAACATATACAAAACCCTAATAGTAAATATGCACAAAACCTAGGTCATTTCAAGTCAACTACCTATGGATCCCACACCCCCAAGTTGTGGGTACTTAGTTACTCATGACTAAATCAAAACACACAAAAATGCAAACACGATACATAGTCCAGAGTTTCATCAATAACAATGAAGGAGATAGGCACAACAATTTGCAAACCCACAAGCTTGATTGATCAACAATGAGTACAAGGCAATATTTGCAATTCCCCAAAATGAGTCTTTAAAGAAAGAACAAAATAAACTACTCTAAAACCTAAGTAAAGCTTGAAAATTATCTTAAGAGATGTTTGCTATTCAAACTCTTCTAAATAACCTAACTGAAACTTATTATAGTGCGTACAAAATAATCCTAAAGTTTATGCAGAAAAGGCCACTAACATTTAATAAATTTCACATTTATGACTCGATGGCCTATGAGTCATAGTAGGGGTCTCGTATCAGGATCTTAACATTTTGGATTGAACTGGTATGACCCATATGTATGACTCATTGCTTGGGCTACGACTTGTATGTTGATCTCGTCATCTTGGTCTTCAATTTTTGGTCCAACATTTTGGCTCTCGTGTATGAGTCCACCTATGCAAGTCATAAATTATCTTACGACTCATGCGCTAGGCTTATAGGAGTGACCTTCACTTGGCAAATTTTTTGATTTTTTGTCTTTGATTCCCACTACTACACAACCTATGGCTCATAATGTGAGCTACGACTCTTAGGTGGGCTTGTAAGGCCTATGCATCAGCAAAATCTTTACCTTTCTTCAAAATCATGCCAATCTAACTTTTTTGCAAGATTAATACAAAAACACATCAAAACACTAAAAAGTCGTTTAAGAACTCACAAAATTCTTTTTTTAGGCGTCAAATCTGCTGTAATTTGATAGCACATCACATAGCGAATAGGGAACTTGGAGGGACACCAAACAAGCCTCTGAGAATATCATACACACATCCTTGATCGCAGATGTAAATAAATTACATCAAGAGAGCAAAATAGGGATAAATGGGGCCAAGGGAATTCTTTGACATCATAAGAAGTCAAACTCATAGGATAGATAAATCATAATATTTCAACAACACCTCCAAACTTAGAATGTAGCAGAGGCCAAGATACTTTCT
>JAOTQJ010152915.1:10610-28471 GCA_025642045.1 Solanum sejunctum
GCAAAAAGAGATAGACAAAGTAGTCAAAATGCATAACTATAACCAAAAAATAGCATAATAATGATTTGCAAGTCATTCATCTTACATAGATATAATATACAAGTATGGGAAGGAACCTCAATTAACATAGATAAGACCAAGTAATCTACAACTTGGAATCCGGATGTCTACCCTACACCAGAAGAAAGGGGAAGTTACTTACCCAGGTGAACCTCCTAATGCCTAAATGGATCCACTAAGCCTTATGCGAACCGGGTACTTACCTCTAGTTTCTGGACTCGGGTACTTGCCTTAAGCCTTCATATTTAGGGTGATTGCCTCTTATGAATTTGGGGACGCGCCTCTAATATCATCAGCAATGGTGGCACGTAGTTTTGGGACTTGGGAACTCGCCTCTAATCCACTCGGTGTTAAGTATGATTCCCTAGAATTCTTAAAATAACCATAGCTTTAATAACTTGTAAGAAACATAGAAGACATGACACTAGTAGTTCTTAACATCATTGACCTTAAATGGTTAGCCTAATCATCAAACATAAGAATGGGCAATTATCAACATTGCCCTTGCATTAACATCAATATCAAAGGCTAACAAGAGGTAAAATCTTTTAGGAAAGGACTTAATCCTTCTTTACAACATCATCAAAATTTTCATGAACTAAACACATCTCTAGAAAGCCTAAAATAATCATAAAGCTCTTGATTCATATGACATGCATTAGACCTTCAATGACTCAAGAATTCATAACCGGACATTTTGTTAAACACTTGGCGGGTGTGTTATGCAAGCATAAAACCATGCAATACAAGAGTGAAATCATGTGAGATATTCTAATGTAAATCAACCCACCAATACTTGGTAAAGCTCTATATGAAATACGTTGAAAACCCCTATAAAATATCAAAAGAGATCATAGTTCTGTAGCTTAAAACATACATAATAATAACAAGTAAATCATCTTATAGTATATACTTAAAAATGAGTAATCATGTATTTTTAATCAAAGTTTCATGAAATCCCAATATAGTATATGATCACAATCACTAATGAATAATACCCGTAAGCAACACAACTTGGAACACATAATTTTCATAGAAATGGAAGATTAGGCTTCATGGGTGAAAAGTACCCATGAATGAAACCCACATACCTTAGACTTTGAGTTTATTGAAATTGAGTTGTAAAAGACTTGATGTTTGAAAGTGGGTCTTGGAGTCTAAAGCTTTCTCTTGAGTTTCCTGGAATTTGTATTAGTGTTTTGATGGAGGCTCTAGAGAGAATTTGAGAGAGTTTTCAAGTTAAGAGTAATGACTTTTATCCTTTGGAATAGGGTTTAGGTCTTTTGGGGTGGTTAAGATAGCATTGGATGTCTAAAAAGGTCACTGGAATAAATTAATTCACGAAAATGCCAATAGTGAATGGATGGAAAAATTTTTCAAAGTAATGTCCCACTGAAGGCCTCACGAGTCGTGTGGAACTCCATGGGTTGGGTGGAGTGCCTGTGAGATTAGACTTGGTAAACAATTAAAAGTTGGTAACACTTAGAAATATTAACATCATCGTCACTTTGACGGGAGCCCTAATGGTCCATGTGGTGCTACACGGTCCGTGTAGTGGTCAGTTGAACTACACCTGGTGAGAAAAATGTTTCAAGGCCACTCCACTCCCAGAGTCATGACTACTCAAAAATGCCACTACCTGTGACAATGGTCGTGGCACAACACTTAGCAAAGAAAGCTCCTCCCATGCTCACTCTTCCTCACTTGCACACACTCCATGACCAGCCACATGATCGCATGAAAGTCTTGATGAACCCCATTCATATCCATAGTCATCTATAATTCATTTACAGCCTTACCAATCAATCCTCCTTAATCTTTATAAAGACCCCCAAACCTTGGTCTAAACTTCCTCTTGCCGAATCGGACCATACCCTTCATGGATGAAACGTTTAAGTTAATACTACCATCAACACAAGCACACATAGCCTTAATTGGAACCTATGTCATCATCTCCCCCATGAGAGCAAACCCCACTTCACCATCTTCCACCCTAACCTTCAACTGTAGCAAGGCGGAATCAAGGTCTTGCTTTAACTTGACTTCTTCAACAAAAGAAGATTCAAGGTCATCAAAGCCACTACACTACCATTCTTAACTCTACCCAACCTCACATACTCCCAATCTAGCCAAAAATTGTACTTCTGAAATACCCGAATATTCCAACTTTCCATAAATAGCAACCAACCTCACCTCCTTTGAAATTCACAATATCACCCTCGAATGATTCACAAATTTTTCCTCACTTCTAGAAATAAACCAACACATCATCACCAAGGATGACCACAAACATAACAAGGTAGGGATTAAAGATCCTATTCATGAGACCTATAGACATAGCCGGTGTACTAGCCACACCAAAAGACACTACCCTAAATTCAAAATATCAAAAGGACATCAAGGAATCATTGACCACCGCCATTTATTCAATAGAGGGGAACTTAGATTCAACATTCCCACTCTTACAAGATGATAAATGCAACCCTTAGCGATTAATTGGACCATAAGATAAGAAATGAACCTACCTCTTCACTACCACTCAAGGACGGGTTTAAAAAGGAACCAGAATTAAGCTCTATGGGCCCTATAATCAATAAAGACATAATACGCATGCAACTAAACCACCCTAAGTTTGATATCAAAACCCATCACATCAAATCAAACAAGTCACAAGGAAAGACCTAATGAAACATATAGATGGAACAATACATATGAACTTTCTAGCAATAATAGGTTCAACAAGAGGTAGACACCAAAGGTTCACATAATAACATGGGACGCACAAGAATCCTATAATCAACCAAAAGGAATAATGAAAGGAATAGTGGAACCTGGATCCATCAAAATCAAAACCTTTAACTTACCTGGGAAATACCATGCTAAGCCTAGTTACTCCTAGAGGGGTATGGTTGAAAATGTCGATAAACATTCGTATGGTTATTAGGGATCCATGGACCATGTCTCATCTTATGATCTATTCCACCATACCCAAAACACACACCCGAACTGGCTAAGCAATATCTCGAGTGGTACCTTTCACTCGTATTGCATATAGGATGAGTTTGTCCACCAACTCCTTCACCTTGATACTTGTGGTTGGCCACCCTATCCTTCGCAACCCTCTTCCTTGGAGAATCATTGAACTATTGAACTCTAAAGCTACCATCAAATCGAGCCCTCTTGGATCCCTCACTCCTCCTCTTCCTGAGCTTTTCCCCCTTAAGTTGTTAGACATAAGTCATGAGGTAAGACAAATACATATCACTTATCAACGTAGTGGCATGACACTCCTCATTCACCAAATCGGATACAACTATCACAAACTTGTTCATACTTGACGGCAGATCGGCAACCAACTATGGAGAATACATCGAGAGATGGTTAAACTTGAGGGCATACTCCCTCACACTCATGGACCCTTGTTTAAAATTTATGAAATCCATCATTTTAGCCTCCCTAAGCTCAAGAGGGAAGAAGAGGTTGACGAATGCCGCCTTAAATTCCTCCCAAGTAATAGCATCATGATTTCCCCTTTACATCTTCCATTGCACAAACCAAATTTGAGCCAACCCTTTTAGTTGGTAGGGCGCATACATTTCTTTTTCCTCCGAATTCACACCATCATAGACAACACCATGTACACCTCCTTAATGAACTCTTGGGGATCTTCTTCTACCTTACACCTATAGAATTCAAGTGGATTCATTCTTGCAAAGTCCCTTACTCTTGAGGTCAGAGTATTAGCATGAGGAGTTTGGGCCCCTTATTTCATTTGGTAGGATATAGCATGTCCCTACATAGTAGTAGCATTCCGGAACTCAACTTAGGTAGCCCTTCCATCTTGAGAAGCTTGAGGAGCGAGGTAAGCTAATTGTCCCATAGGTGTATGACCCCTCATTTGCCTTCCTGTTTGAAGAGGTATGATCAACTAGAAGAGAAAGAATATTCGTTAGAGGGAAAAGCCCTATCTCACTTCTAAAGCACGACTTAAATCATGAAGAAAGGAAGCATTTCTTAAAATGCCTCATAGCTTCCCATTCATAAGTGTGGTATGCTTCTCAACCATGAATAAGACTTTAATCGACCTATTATGTTGGATGCTGAGGACCATTAACAACATAATTCTCTGATGCCAAGTTTTTCATGACCCAAACTTAGGGCTTAGATGGAATACGACAAATGGGGACCCTAGAAGGACCCCAAATAATCTTCTTAGCATATCATACACATATCCTTGGTCGCGAAAGCAAATAAACAACAACAAGAGTGTAAATAGGGTTAAATGGGTCTAAGGGAATTCTTTAATATCATAAATCATAAGGAGTCTAGCTCATAGTAAAGATATATCATTATAGTCCAATAATACCTCTAAACTTAGAATGGAGTGTGGGCCACGACACTTTTCGGTTTCACCCTCATAATGTCAAGCATCAACATAAAAGAGTTTCTGAAATAGCAAGATAAAGTAGATAGTGTCCTCGAATTTGAGGAATCCCCAAGCTTATCTTCAAGATGTCATGCTAGCCACGTGGTGGATAGTCAAATTGAGCTTCGATTCCTACATGGTAACATTATGTAGGCCTAGAGTTTACATTAATACATTTGAATATACTAAGTATGTAGGACACAATGCAACTAGAGATAGGCAACATAGTTAAAAAGCGTAATGGTAAGTAAAAGATAGCATAATAACAATATGGCATGTATGATCAATGATTAAGTAAATCATGCTTTGCAAATAATTCATCTTACATAGAAAATAATATTTAAGTGTAGGAAGGAACCTCAACTGACTTAAATAAGATCAAGCAACCTACATCTTGGAATCTCGATATCTACCCTACAATGAAACAAAGGGGGAAGTTACTTGCCAAGGTGAACTTGCTAATGCCTAAGTGGATCCACTAAGCCTTATGTGAACTGGCTACTCACCTTTAGTTCTTAGACTTGGGTACTCACCTCAAGCCTTCATATTTAGGGTACTCGCCTCTTAGGGATTTTTGGACTCGCCTTTAATCCCTTCACTTATGATGGCATGTATTTTTGGGACTTGTGGACTTGCCTCTATTCCACTCAGTGCTAAGTCTAATCCCATGACATTCTTAAAATAATCATAGCTTTAATAACTTGTAAGAAATATGGAAGACATGACCCGAGTAGCTCTTAACATCAGTGACCTCATATGGTGAGCCTAGTCATCAATCATAAGAATAGGTCATCATCAATATTACCCTTGCATTAACATCAACATCAAAGGCTCACAATAGATAAAATCTTTGCGAAAAGGACTTAATCCAACTTTGCAACGTCATAAACATTTTCATGAACTAAACACATCTCTAGAAAGCCCTAAATCATCATAAAGTCTCTTGACTCATAAGATATGCATTAGACCTTGAATGACTCAAGAATTTATAACCGGACATTTTGTCAAACACTTGGGTGGTATGTTATACTCGTATAAAACCATGCAATTCAAGAGTGAAATCTTATGAGAAATTCTAATGTAAATAAACCCACCAAGACTTGGTAAAACCATCATATGGAATACCTTAAAACCGCCCATCAAATATCAAAAGACATCATAGTTCTATAGCTTAAAACATGCATAATCACAATAGATGAATCATCTCATAGTATAGACATAAAAAGGAGTAATCATGTATTTTCAATCAAACTTTCATGAAACCCAAATATAGTATATGACCATAATCACTAAAGAAGAATACCCATAAGCAATGCAACTTGGAACATGTAATTTTCATAAAAATGGACGTTTGGGCTTCATGGGTGAAAGGTACCCATGAATGAAACCTAGATACCTTAGATTTTGAGTTTCTTAATATTGAGTTGTGAAAGACTTGACATTTGGAAGTGGGTCTTAGAATCCAAAGCTTGCTCTTAAATTTCCTTGAATTTGTATTGGGCTTTTGATGGAGGCTCTAGAGAGAATTTTAGGGTATGTTTAAGTTGAGAGTAATGACTTTGATCCTTTGGAATACGATTTAGCTATTTTGGGGAGGTTCATGTAGCATTGGAAGTCTAAAAAGGTAATTGGAATAAATTAAATTCACGAAATTGCCATTACTAAATGGATGGAAAAATTGTCAAAGTGATGCCCCACTGAAGGGCACACGGGTCGTGTGGAGTGCTTGTGAGATGAGACTTTGTCAAACATTCAAAGTTGGGAATACTTAGAAAAATTAACGTCATTGTCACTTGTCGGAAGCCCTCACGGGCCGTGTGGTGATACACCGTCCATAAAATTGTCCGTTGAACGACACTTGGTGAGAAAAATGTTGGTAGGACACCCCATGCCCAGGGTCACAACTCGTCAGACCTGCCACAACCCATGAAGATGGCTGTGGCACAACACTTAGCCAAAAAAAGCTCCTCCCACACCGAGTCTCCCTCATTTGCATACATTCCACGACCATCCACACGTTCAATGGAAAGCCACACGGCTCATTCCACTAGCTATATCACATGTCTTAGATAAAAAATAGTCTTTTCCAACTCAAGGCAACCTAGACGTTCCATCAAATGCCCCACTGCTCGTCAAAGTACCCATGTGATATCACTACACGAAAGGGTCTTACGAAAATAGCCATAACTCATTCATCTGACTCAAAGGGCTTTCATTTGACATTCTGTGGGTCATCAAGTTCCCAGTGTACTAAAAGTTATGCTAATTTAAAGTTAACCCTTGCATAAATCAACACCCGAAACTCAACTCAAGGGGAATTCTTAAACTCGTCTAAGTACTAGAAGTCTCACACAACCCTAATACACTCCCCAAATACACAAATGAGGCTTCAAACACAGGAACATAAGAGCATGTAGTTAGGGGGTGTCACAATATCTCCCCCTTGAGAACATTCGTCCACGAATGTTAATGAAATGTGCACAAGGAAAGTAATCATGAAAAGTTTAGCCTAACATGGATGCAAGAAATTTACTTAAACATGATTTTCAAAAAGTCGCAAATTGAACATTAAAAATCACAATGACATGTCAATATAGACATAAATGCATACAAATGACATAAGGGCCGAAACTCAAGACTTGAAATTATAAAAGGGACTTGATTTGCTATCTTATGCTTTAATATATTGAAAGAGGCCCGATTATCGCTTATTCATGCCCACTCCAGCTCCCGTAAAGACACCTTGAACTTGACAATTCACCCGAAGGACTTTGAAATACACTATGCCCTTACTAATCAACCTTTACTCATATCCATGCAATTTCTCCATAGGACCTTATCATAAATCAACTCATCCTCCACAACATAGTAGCATGGAAGTGTGGACGAACCCTATCCATATCCATAGTCATCTCTAATTCATATGAAACCTTACCAATCCTCCTCAATCTCTATAAGGACCCACAAATCATGGGCTCAACTCCCTCTTGCCAAATTGGACTATACCCTTCATGAGCAAAACCTTTAAGTAAATTCGACCATCAACACAAGCACACATAGCCTACCTTGGTACCTACAGCATCATCTCCCCCTTGAAAGCATACTCCACATCACCATCTTTTACCCAAACCTTCAACCCTAGCAAGGCAGAATCAAGGTCTTGCTTTAACTTGACCTCTTAAACCAAAGAAGATTCGAAATCATCAAAGACACTACAATACCGTTCTCGATTCCACCCAACCTCACATACTCCCAATCTAGCCAACTATTCTACTTCTCTAAGACCCAAATATTCCCATTTTCTATAATTAGCAAGCAACCTCACCTTCTTCAAAATTCACAACATCACCCTCAAATGATTCACAAACTCTTTCTCACTTTCGAAAATAAATCAACACATCATCACCAAGGACTACCACTAACATAATAAGGTAGGGATTAAAGACCCTATTCATGAGACCTATAGACATAACTGGCGTACAAGCCATTACAAAAGACACTACCCCAAATTCAAAATATTAAAAGTACATCAAGGACTCATTAACCACTAGAATCGAATCAATAGGAGGGACCTTAGACTCAACATTCCCATACTTACAAGATGATAAATGCAACCCTTAGGGATCAATTGGATGTTAAACAAGAAATGAACCTACATATTCATTACCATCAAGGACGGGTTTAATCTAGAATTGGAATTTAACTCTAAGGGCCCTAAAATCAATGGAGAACCAATATGCATACAACTAATCAACCCCAAGTACGATATCAAGACCCTCCAAATCAAATCCAACAAGTCATATAGTAAGACCTAATGTAATATAAACACGGAACAATACTTACGAACTTCAAGCAACAATAGGTTCAACAAGGGGTAGACACCAAAGGTTTACATAACAACTCGGGACACACAAGAAGCCCACTAGCAACAAAAAGGAAAAATGAATTGAATAATGGAACCCAAATACATCAAATCAAAACCTTCAACTTACCTACGAAGTACTATACCAAGCCTAGTGACTCCTAGATTGGTATGGTTCAGAACGTCGATGACCATCCTTATGGTTCTCAGGGACCTACAAACAATGTCTCATCTTATGATCTATTCCACCATATCCAAAACACACAACTGGACGGTCTACAAATCTCCTTAGCGGTACCTTCCAAACTTGTTGCACGTAGAAGGAGCTTGTCCACCAACACCTTCACCTTGATAGTTGCGGCTGGCCACGCCATCCTTGGCAACCCTCATGTTGGGAGAATCATTGGACTCTTGATCTAGCAAGCTACCATCAAATCGAGCCCTCTTGGATCCCTCACTTCACCATTTCCTAAGCTTCTTCCCCTCAAGTTGTTCGGCATAACTCATGAGACAGGATAAATCCATATCACATATCAACATAGTGGCATGACACTTCTCATTCACCAAATTAAATACACCTATCACAGACTTATTCATCCTTGACCCCGAATCTGCAACCAATTTTGGAGCATACTTAGAGAGTTGGTTGAACTTGAGGGCGTACTCCCTCACACTCATGGACCCTTGCTTCAAATTCGTGAATTCCATCATTTTTGCCTTCCTAAGCTCAAGAGGGAAGAAGCGGTTGATGAATTCCACCTTAAACTACTCCCAAGGAATAGCATCATGATTTCATCTTTCCACCTTCCATTGCACAAATAAAATTTAAGCCACCCTTTTTAGTTGGTACACCACCAATGCCACCTTATCCACCGAATTAACACCCATGATAGAGAACACCTTCTACACCTTATCAATGAACTCTTGGGGATCCTTATCTACCTTAGACCCATAGAACTCTAGTGGATTCATTTTAACAAAGTCCCTTACTCTTGAGGTCAGATTATTAGTATTATGAGTTTGGGCCCCCTAGTTCATTTGGTATGCCATAACATGTGCCAACATAGTAATATAATTCAAAAACTCAACTTCAGAAGCCCTTCCATCTTGAGGAGCTTGAGGAGTAGGGTAAGCCAGTTATCCCATAGGTCTACGACCCTTCCTTGGCCTTTCTCTTTGAAGCGGCATGATCAACTAGAAGAGCAAAGAACATTCATTATAGGAGAATGCTCTATCTTACTTCTAAAGAATGACTTAGACCATGAAGAAGGGAAACATTTCCAAAAATGCCTCATAGCTTCCCATTCACAACTGTAGTGCGCTTCACAGCCATGAATAAGACTCTAATCGAGGCAGTGTGTTGGATATCGAGGACATTAACAACCAAGTGATCTGATACCAAGTTTTCCATGACCCGTACATAGGGACTAGATATGACATGGTGAATGGGGAACCCAGAGGGACCCCAAACAAGCTTCTTAGCATATCATACATACATACTTGGTCGTGGAAGCAAATAAATAACAACAAGAGCGTAAAATAGGGATAAATGGGGCTAAGGAAGTTCTTTCATATCATAAATCATAAAGAGGCAAGCTCATAGCATAAATACATATAATATTCCAACAATACCCCCAAACTTAGAATAGAGCAGAGACCAAGTCACTTTTTGGGCTTACCCTCATAATGTCAAATATCAACATAAAGGAGTTTTTTGAAATAGCAAGATAAAGTAGATAGTGTACTTAAACTGGAGGAATCACCAAGCGTATCTTCAAGATGTCAAGCTAGCCACATGGAGGAGGATAGTCAAATGGAGCTCCGGTTCCTACATATAACATCATGTATGCATAGGGTATGTGTTAGTACATTTGGATATGGTAAGTACATATGACACAATGCAACAAAAGATAAACAACATAGTCAAAATGCATAACGATAAGAAAAAGATAGTATAATAACGATATGGCATGTGCGATCAATGCTTAAGTAAATCATTCTTTGCAAATTATTCATCTTACATCGAACATAATATATAAGTATGGGAAGGAACCTCAACTGACATAAATAAGACAAAGGGAGCTATAACATGGAATCCTAATGTCTACACTACACTAGAAGAAAAGAAGATGTTACTTGCCAAGCTGAATCTCCTAATGCCTCTGTGGATCCACTAAGCCTTATGTGTACCAGGTACTCACCTCTAGTTCCTAGACTCAGGTACTCACCTCAAGCCTTCATATTTAGGGTACTCGCTTCTTAGGAATTTGGGAACTCGACTCTAATTCCTTTACCTATAGTGGCACGTAGTTTTGGGACTTGGGGACTAGCCTTTACTTCACTCGTTGCTAAGACTAATCCTACGTAATTCTTAACATAATCATAGCTTTAATAAATTGTAAGAAATATAGAAGACATGACATGAGTAGCTCTTAACATCATTGACCTCAAATGGCAAGCCTACTCATCAAACATAAAAATAGGTCATTATCAAAATTACCCTTACATTAATATCAACATCAAAGGCTCACAAGAGGTAAAATCTTTGATAAAAGTACTTAATCCGTATTTACAGCATCATCAACATTTTTCATGAACTAAACACATCTTAGAAAGTCGAAATAATCTTAAAGTCTCTTGACTCATAAGACATGCATGAGCCTTCAATGACTCAACAATCCATAACCAGATATTTCGTCAAACACCTGGCGCGTGTGTTATGCTAGTATAAAATCATTCAATTCAAGAGTGAATTAATGTGAGAAATTCCAATGTAAATCAACCTACCAATACTTCATAAAACCCCTATATGAAATACTTTGAAAATCTCCATCAAATATCAAACAAGATCATAGTTCTGTAGCTTAAAACATGCATAATAATCATAGGTAAATCATCTCATGGTATAGACTTAAAAATGAGTAGTTATGTATTTTCACTTAAACATTCATGAAACCCTAATATAGTATATCATCATAATCACTAATGAATAATACCCATAAGCAACATAACCTGGGAAAGTATAATTTCCATAGAAATGGAAGAATGGACTTCATGGGTGAAAGGTACCATTGAATGAAACTCACATATCTTAGACTTTGAGTTTCTTGAATTAAGTTGTGAAAGATTTGAACTAGGTCTTGGATTCCAAAGCTTGCTCTTCAGTTTCCTTTAATTGTATTGGGTTTTTCATGGAGGCTTTAGGGAGAATTTGAGAGTATGTTTAAGTTGAGAGTAATGACTTTGATCCTTTGGGATAGGGTTTAGGTCTTTTGGGGAGGTTAAGATAACATTAGAAGTCCAAAAAATACATTGGAATAAATTAAATTCACAAAAATGCCATTATTGAATGGATGGAAAAATTGGCAAAGTAATGCCCCAGTGAAGGCCTCATAGGTCATGTGGTACACGACTTATCGTGCGGAGTGCCCGTGAGATGAGACTTGGTCAAATATTGGAAGGTGGGAACACTTAGAAAATATTAACGTCATCGTTACTTTGACGGGAGCCCTCATGGGCCATGTGGTGCTACACAGTCTGTGTAGTGGTCCGTTGAACTACACTCAGTGAGAAACATATTTCCAGGCCACCCTACGCCAGGGGTCATGACTCGTCAGACTTGTCATAGCCCATGATTTTTGTCGTGGCACAACACTTAGCCAAGAAAACTCCTCCCACACCCACTCTCCTCACTTACACACACTTAATGACCAGCCACGCAGTCAGTGACAAGACATACGACCCATGGCACTAGCCGAATCATATGTCTTAGACCAAAATGGTATTTTCCAACTCAAGGCAGCCTAGACGACCCGTCCAAAGCCTCACTGTCCATCAAAGTGCCCGTGTGATATCATTGCATGGGAGGGTCTCACAAAAATGGTCAAAAGCCTTCATGCCACCTCGGAATGAGGTGAAGCTAAGTGCATTGGAAATCCAACTTAAAGGGCTTTTATTTCATGTGTTGTGGATCATTCATTTCCAGGTAGCCCAAATGTTATGCTCATTTAAAGTTGATCCTTGCACAAACCAGCACCCAAAACTCAACTCAAGGGGAAGTCATGAACTCGTCTAAGTACTAGAAGTCTACCCCGATCCTAATACTCTACCCACCTACACAAATGAGGCTTGAAACATGGGACATAAGTGCATGGAGTTAGAAGGTGTCATAAAGAGTCAAATTATTTCTGAGTCTGAGGAAACCCAACCACAAAGTCCATATTTATGACTTCCCACTTCCAAGTATGAATCTCAATGTCTTGAGCCAACTCTCCAGGCCTTTGATGCTCCGCTTTTACTTATTGAAAATTTGGGCATTCAAATATGAACTTGGTTATGTCCCTCTTCATAACATGCCACGAATACACCTCATTTAAATCCTGATACATCTTAGTAGACCTCAGGTGAATGAAATAAGGACAATTATGGGCTTTGCTCATGATTACCTCCTCAAGTCCATCCATATCTGGAACATATAACCGGTCCTGTTACTGAAGTACACTATGTCTCCCTTAGGAGGAAACCTCAATATTCTTTTTGAAAACTAATTTTCTCAATTCAACCAACGACAGATATAGTTCTTGCTTAGCCTTCACATCAATAACCACCGAGGATTCAGCACCATTTAGAACATGTATACCGCTATTATTAGAATCGGCCACTCTAATACCCAACCTAGTCAAACGGTGGACATCCCTTACTCACTAATTCTTTTCGTCCTCCATATGAGCCACACTTAACCTACTAAGATGAAACTACCCCAAAATGTGCACAAATAAGTGCCTTGAAATTGCCCAGAATTATAATTTCTATATATCTCAAAATTCATGCATGATATTGAAAATCTAACTTATATTCTTGATCAGGGGGTCAAATCTATTGGGAAAAGGGTCTAACCTTAATTTTAGAGAAAATGAATCACAATTTTATTTTCCCAAAAGTCACATTCCTGTGAGGTTTTTGCGCCCAAGGTGCGACCCGCCAAGGGCGTGCCTCCGTGTATTTTGTGGTGTAGTTTTTCTATTCAGTCCAAAACTTTTTGGACTTGTGTCTAAGTCCTTCCATGCATAAAAATAACTATACGTAACCATATCCCACCCTTATATCATATAAAACATTCCCCAATACTCTCTCAAACATTTAAACAAATATTTTACCCAAAAACTCAAGTCCCAAAACTCTTCCAAATCTTAAGGATTTCACTCAAGCTTCAAGTCTCTATTTTCAATCTTCATCAAGAATTCTCCAAAGCTAAGGTATGTGTGTTTCAACCATTGGGTCCTTTCACCCATGGTGCTAAACCTACCTTTTTACCTAAATTTCATATTTCTAAGTTAATTTTACTTATGGGTCTTCTATCATTAATTAAACTATGAACTATGTTAGGGTTTTGTAAATGTGTGACTGTTTATGCATGTTTTAAGCTATAAATCTTGGATCTATCTTGAGATTTGATAAAGGTTTTTGATGTATATTGCATTATGGTGTTACTGAGTGTTCGTGGGATGATTTACTTCAAGATTTCATGCATGATTTCACTCTTTAATTGCATGGTTTTACACTAGCATAGCAAACCACCAAGTGTTTGATGAAATATTCGATTATTATATACTGAGTTATTGAAGGCCTAAGACCTGGCATATAAGTTAAGTGAATTTATGATGATGAAAGGCTAATAAGAATGAGTGGATATCGTGAGAAGTATGTATGTGTTGATGTCATGTGAAGTATCTATTGTATTGTAGGATGACCATAGCCAATTGAGGGGTGATGCCTCAATCATCTCGATGGGGGTGGTATGCCATCAACTAATTTAGGGGTTGGTACATCAATCATCTCAGATGGGGATGGTATGCCATCAACCAATTGAGGGGTTGGTACCTCAATCGTCTCGGATGTGGGTGGAATGCCATCAACCAATTAAGGGGTTAGTACCTCAATCACCTATATAGGGGTGGTATGCCATCAACCAATAGAGGAGTTGGTATCTCAATCACTTCTAATGGGTGGTATACCTTAGATTCCAAGTAATATGATCATGGTCAATTTCTATACTTGTAATATGTTCTATATATAAGCATTTTTACTACACGTATCATTCATCCATGCCACATTGTTACATGTTCATCTATTTCTTAATTATGCACATAAATATGTTGCATATCTATTGTTGCATTTCATTCTACATACTTAGTACATTAAAACATGCTAACACATACTTTGCCTATATGATATCACCATGTAGAAACCAGTGCCACACTTGATTATCCTCCTCCTTCAAGTGGCTAGTGCGATTTCCCTACGAAGCAAGTGGTGAGTCCTCAACTTCGGGGACATTAAGATTGATATTATGCTATGTATAAAGACTCTCTTTCCTTGTTATTGTATACTTGACTATGAGGGTGAGCCCGATTGCTTGTCTTGGCCTACGCTAAGTTCTATAATAGAGGTGTTGTTGGATATGTTATGTATAATGTTATGAGCCTTTACTCTCTTACTCCATGATGTTTATGCTAGAAAGATGTCCCTAAGCCCCGGTTATCCTAATTTCTATCTTTTATTGTTATTTTTTTTGCTTCTATAATGATATGTTAATAGGCTAGCTTGGAATTCCTTTGAATTCCTTATGCATCGTGTCATATCTAGGTGAATGGGGAATGGGGAACATGAAGGGACCCCAAGCAAGCCTCTTAACATATCATTAAACATAGTAGGTTGCAGAAGCAATTAAACACAATAGATGAATGGAAATAAGGCCATAGGTACTAAGGGAAAATATCAAGAGAGTCAAAGAGAGTCAAGCTTATAGCACCATTACATATTTGTCCAACAACACCTCTAAACTTAGTACTTAGTGGGGACCAAGACAAGCAACTGGGCTCACCCTCAAAATAATGACAATAGGTAATCAAAATGTATAACATATGGTCCAAACATAAGTATGAGAGAAGACAGATATTGTCCCCGGACATGAGGACTCACCAAAGATAACTTGAACAATTCGTCTAGCCATGTGGAGAAGAATCAATAGAAGCTCAGGTTCCTATATTATAATATCGTGTAGGCATAGAGTATGCGTTAGTATGTGGAATGTACTAAGTATGTAGGGCGCAATGCAACAATACATAGGAAAGATACTAAAAATGTATAATTAGGCAATAGATGATCATATAGCAATATGGCATGCATGAATGATACTTGAAATAGACATGATTATATATAAAACAAATCACAAGTGTAGGAATAGACCATCATCATAGACCAAGCAACTTAGTACTTGGAATCTAAGGTAGACCACCCCTTAGAAGTGATTGAGGTACCAACCCCCCAATTGGTTGATGGCTTACCGCCCTAATTCGAGATGATTAAGGTACTAATCCCTCAATTGGATGATGGTATACCGCCTCTATCAGAGACGATGAAGGTACCATCCCCTCAATTGGTTGATGGCATACTACCCCTATCCGATACGATTGATGTACCAACCCCTCAATTGATTGTACCCTCATCCAAAATGGTTGACGTACCAACCACTTAATTGGTTGATGGCTTACCACCCACATCTAGGTTATTGAGGCATTAGCCATCAATTGGCTATGATCAACTCACAGCATAATATATACTTCTTATGACATCACCATAATAGACACTTCTAATAACATCAACACAATAAACACTTCTCATGACATCAAAATAATATACACTTCTCATTACATCAACACAATAAACACTTCTCATGACATCAACACATTCTTATCACCCTTTCATCATCATAATATCACTTACTTATCTGCCAAGCATTAGACCTTCAACAACTCAAGATACATTAACCGGATATCTTATCAAACACTTGGTGGGTGTGCAATGCTAGTATAAAATCATGCAATTCAAGAGTGAAATCATGAAAGAAAACATGAATTAAATAAACCCACCAACATTTGGTAATACCATCTTGCAAAATACATTGAAAACCCTCATTAAATGTCATAATAGATCCTATTTTGATAGCTCAAAACATGCATACTGACAATAGAGCTCACAGTATAAGCTTGAAATAGGTAAACATATGTTTCAAATCACCATTTCACAAAACTGTAACATAATTTGTAGTCATACTTCCTAATAAATGGTACCCATACGTAACTCAATGTAATAAATGATACCCGCACATAACTTAACTTGGAAAAATGCAATTTTCATAAATAGATGAGTTGGGCACCATGGGTGAAAGGGCACAATGGTTGAACCCACATACCTTAATCTTGGAGTTTCTTGAAGAAGAACTTGAGGAGGACTTAGGGCCTGACTTAGTTTCCTCGAACTCCAACAAAACTTCCTGAAAATCTTTAGAATTGATGGAGAATTTGATAAAGATTGGAGAGGAATTTGAGAGGTTTTGGGTTATATTTTAGGGCTCAAAATGTTTAAAAATAAGAGATTTTTGTGTATATAGTTATTGAGTAATAACCCAATTGTTGTAGAGTAAAAAGAGCAAATTTTGGAACTTTTTGAACTGGTTTGCATCAGGTCTGCATCGCAGATATGTCGCAAACAGCTACAGGTTTTTCAAAGTTTAGACAAAAAAAATATTTTGTTGACATGGATGAAGTATACCTTGTAGGTATTCATTCCACCATACAATTTTGCCCTCTGAAAAAGAATATGAAGTCAGATTGGCAAAATTCTGCATAGATTTTTATATATAAAAAAAGTATAGCATATGGTCTTTCCGATCTATGTGGAGGGGTCTTTCAAATATCCCTGATTTCAGATATAATGGAATTATGATTATAAGGCCTTTCCTAGGCAAGTGTGGGCCATTTCAACATCTCCCCTTGGAAACATTCATCCTCGAATGTCGAAGAAACATGGGTAAGAAAAGAAATTACAAAGGTTCTAGCCCAACATTAATGCAACAAATGCATTTAAACCTCATTTTCAAAAAATTTCAACATGAATGTTAAAAATCACTATAAACTTGTTACCATGATCATGGGGGCATGCAATATGACCTAAGGGCTGAAAGTTAGGACTTGAAATCATAGAAAGGACTTGGTTTGTTATCATTAGCTTGAATAAAATGAAAGAGGTAAGAATATTGATTTTTTGTTCCTGCTCCGGCTACTTGAATGACACTTTCAACTTGACAGTTCTCCCAAATGGCCTTGACAAACACTACACCCTTACAAATCAACCTTTACTCATATCCACTTACTTCTCCACCGGACCATCTCACAAGTCAACTCATCCTCCATAACGTCCACAACCTCAAAGAGTTTTGTAACAATTGAATCAAAAACCACACATCTCCTCAACCTAGATGCATGAACAACTAGACGAACCATATCTATATCCATAGGCAACTCTAATTCGTATAGAGTCTTACCAATCCTCCTCAACACACTATAAGGACCTACAAACCATAAAATCAATTCCCTTCTTACCAAAATGATCCATACCCTTCATTGGTGAAACCTTCAAATAGATCCAATCGTCAACCTTAAATTCAAGATT
>JAOTQJ010152921.1:0-12737 GCA_025642045.1 Solanum sejunctum
CCTCTTTGAAATCCTTCCAACTGGTTGGGGGAGAATCTATATCTTTGGATTGCTTCCAAGCTTTTTACCATAACATAGCCACACCTTTCAACCTATATGCCACTAACTTAACAGCTTTTGTAACACTCACATGCATAACAACTAAAGTGCGCTGAATCTAACTAATAAAGTCTTGGGGATCTTCAGTAGGATCAGACCCAGTGAAAGTTGGATGGTCCAAATTAAAGAAGTCCCGTATCCTCATACAAGCTACCCTATTTGCATAGCCTACACCTGTAACTGGACCTTCCTGTCTTTGGCCAGCAGCTATACGAGCCAATAGTTGAACTGTATTTCTCAAATCCTGCACTTTAGCATCGATAGGTGGTTCTGGGGGAATTTAACCATTCCTGGGTTCATCAGGAGTAGGAGGGGTGTTATACATATGTGATGGAGACTCATATTGAGCCTTATTTTATTGTCTCATATGACTGGGCGAACTAGCCACCATTTCTACTGCCTTTCCTTTACCTTTTGTTTTCCTAGTTTCTGGCATACCTGCTTGTTATACCAGAAATAATTTAGGAGTTAGACATAATTCACCTAGCTCTATGACACATTCTAAAGAATGGAAAGAAAGTAACAATTCCTAAATGCCACGTAGCTTCCTGCTTATAAATATGGTGCCTAAAACATTGATAAACAAGACTCTACATAAACATGGCTTTGTAGACTACCCAAGATGACCCGCTCTGATACCACTTCTATCATGCCCTAAGTCAGGATAGGGCGGACTAGCACCCATTACCGATGAGGTTCAGAAGAACCAACCAATATCTATGCACTTTCTATACATTTTATAAAGGAGTTCTATATTTAACATGCCTTTATACAAGTAAACAGTGATACAAGCTAAAAAGCACGAGACATGACCATACTTTAATTTGACTAGGTTGTTCGGGCTATAGTGACAAAAGCACGAGACATGACCATACTTTAATTCACATAGTCTACAAAGCCTCTAGATAAAAGAAAGTACCAAACAAGGGTCGGGACAAGCCCTGCCTCAATTGACTGTACAATATAAATATATAACCTTTAGACACAGACAATGCTCTGGAATAACCTGGAGCTTGGTAACAGTAGCTAGATGTCCTGGACTCTACTGGGGAGATCTACTAGCACTTGTTCCTGCAGCATAAAATGCAAGTCCCTCGTAAGTGACGTCAGTACGAGATAATGTACCGAGTATGTAAGGCATGATATACTATATGAGAATTAACAACTTCAAATAAAACTATGCACTGGTGTGGAATAAGAGACCACCTTTGGATTTATTTTGTAATCTTGTACTTTATATTCTTTATATTACTTTACATTTACTGTATAATCTATGCACATCATGTAATACAAATGACTAGCTAATCAGCGGTTAAATTGTATCGGGATCTTCCCTGGCTAGGTTCTTCCTTAACCCCTCGAGATACCATTCATGATAGGACCATCCCTGGCTAGGTGATTCTTCTACCCCTCGGGCTACCACCCATCAAAACAATATACTTTATCTTTCAACTACTTTTGAGATGATTCCTTTGGTGGTCAAAATATTGGATGTTTAGGGATGTATATACAACATATGACGTATATATTATCATACAAGATAATATGACAATGAAGAGAGCATATTATATACATAATGAAATGCGTAGGTGGTGAAATAACTCGTGAACTTTATTTAGCAATAAAAACTCATGTAACTTGGTATTCACATATGGATGTTGATTGGAAGTTGATTATATATGAAAACATATGAACATATAAAGAAAAATAGATACAAAATTAATTATTGTGATGGAGTTGGTAAATGCCTTATTGTACCAAGGAGGACTCTGTTTCATGCCAAATGATACGAAATCAAGTAGCCTTACATACCTTGTTGTATGATCTCATTACTACCTTAGAGTGGATACTTTTCTCTTAAATATTAATCTACATCATATTAGGCAATAAGACTAGTATAAGCAGCAACACAACACTTCTTGGAAGTCCAATATCATAAAAACTAACATCCCGACAACAAGATTATAACTATCGCCTCGAAGGCATTCCTCCAATCTTGTCACTTATAATCATATTTTCTTGCAACCATTCTTATGTACACATCATATACAACTCATTTCAAACCCTTAACAGCCTTACAACAGCTCATAAAGTATAACACATAACAATCCTACACATCCTACAAATGGACAATGTAACTTTACCCCCCCTTCACTACATTTCGACGTTGACAATTCCAAACTTGTTCCAACTATAACCAAACTATTACAACGACATTTGCACATACAATTAGTGGTCATACAGTCTTATAAAATCATCCAAGAAGTCATGAAGGATGTGAACCAATAGCCTTCCATCCAACAGCCCACAAATTGTAATCAACATTACACTTAAGATAGCACAATATAACTCATTATTTAAATAAAACCAAAATCAGGGCAACAACCTTAGGGTAATATCTATAACTCAAACCATATTAAGAACATCAAATTATATTCATAATACAGCCCACAAATCATATAGAAGTCACTAAAACAAAAGGCAAGTGTGCAACAATTTTCTGAACGCATGCTATCCAGAATTTCCAGTATAACATACTATCATATACTTCTTGATTTTCATGAAGAAACCTTACTAAAAACACAAATATTATAACTTAACTTTATCTTCGAAGTTGACATACTCTTTAAGAACCCTAAAAGATCCTTTTGGCTGCTGCTTAAGGTGAAGAAACGTTGAGAGAAAACTTAGAGAGTAAAGCTGATTTTGTTTTTCCTGCAAGTGGAAAATTGTTATGGGAGCTATTTTGACCACTATTTACAAAGCTACTTGGATGAAATTCTTTTGACCTCTTCACCAACTAATATCACATATAATTAGCCTGATTTTTCAGCAGATAGTTCCGCAAAATTAGGCCTAAATGGGCAGCAAATCTGATGGACTTTGGCTGCCAATTTCGAGCTTTCTTCTTAGTTGGTTTTTGGCCCAAATAGCCAAGTAATTTGTGTTACACTTGGGCCCTTCATACATTCTTCTTGGACTGAAAATAAGGTCCATTTGTAATGCTAAAATATAGGGTAAGATTACATGCTTAAAATGGATTTTATTCATAATCGGACATAGGAAAATTCGACGTCGGCCTCGTCTCCCTTTAGCTTGCAAATTTTAAGCTCAGCAAGTAGTTGTCTCACCTATTAGATTATTAATTCAGACAAACCTGTTAATTTTCTTACTTTCTTTAGGGCTATGATATCCTCAATTTAACACAAAACACATATACACTCGACCCTCTTAAGCGTTAGATGCTCATATCGCCCATTAACACGAGAGTCAAGCAATTTCAAGAATTGACACTAATTTGACCAAACCATATCATGACTTATTCAGATAGCATTAGTACATGTAAAATGTAGGGTGTTACATGACTGCAAGAATTCACTATCAATCATTTCGAGTATCTATAACTAAAGTCTCTAAATTGGGGGGGAGGGGAGAGAGTTTGTGATTGAAGAACAGAAGTAAAATAAACACTATACTACAACACGAGAAAACACTCAATTTTATGGACAACTGGGAAATTGTGTTCCCCATGGTTCGTCGACTCGATTACCCTAGACAACATAACTACAATTAGAAATTTGCATGCAGGATGATAACTTAAGTTCTTGCATCCCTCTTGTGAAGGTGAAGGCCAAATTTCACCATGGCGCTTGGTCGGCAACCATGGTATTCCAACTAACCATCACCCATTGTCCCAGTCAATGTCCCATTGGTAAAGTTTGGTTGAATAGACAAGAACACACCAATAAATCCTGTCATCTACTCCACTTTTCCTATTTGTCACTAACTTAGTTAGAATTATGATAGTAGGCAGGGTTTGGTTGGCCACTACTAAACAAAAATCATAATGAAGGAAAATAGACAATACATGCAAAACCCCAATCATAGAAATGCAATAAATCTAGGTCATCTTAAGTCAACTACCTACGGTTCCCACACCCCCAATTTGTAGGTGCTTAGCTACTCATGGCTAAGGCAAAACCAACAAAAATGCAAATACAAGACATATTTGAGAATTTTACCCAAAGCAATGAAAAGTGATATACCACAAGTTGCAAACCATAAGCTTGATAGATTGAGAATGAATACAAAGTAGGCTTTGTACTCCCCAAAAGTGGGTTTTCCAAGAGAAAATGAAAATCTATGCTCAAACTCTAAAATATTCTAAAGATAATATTCAAAGGCAATATTCAATGTTTTAAAATTTGGAGGTCTTCGAAATAAACCCTAACTTAAATTATTTATAGTAGTTACAGAATGAACCCTAAAAATTACACAGAATAGACAGTTGGCAGATGGTATGCCTCACCAGTATGAGTTGTAGGGTGGCCTACCATCATAATAATAGTCTTGTATTTTGTACTTGGAATTTTGGATTCAATTGGTATGACTCACTAGTATGAGTCATTGCTTGGGCTATGAATAGTTTGCTCCTCTCATAGTGTATGACTTCAATTTTTGGTCCAAAGTCTTGGCTATCTGTTCCTTGCTACGAGTCCACCTATATGAGTTGTAGGTAAGACCTATGACTCATAGGATGGCCTCATAGGGCTGATCTCCACTCAGCATATTTTCAGATTTTCGTCCTTTGTTTCTAGCTACGAGATCACCCTATGACTTATAGCTTGGGTTATGACTCGTAGGTGAACTTATATGTCCTGTACTTTAGTAAAAAACTATAATTTTTTTCCAAAATCGTGCCAACGTACCTTGTTTACATTAAGAACACAAAAAACATATAAGAACCATAAAAAGTCACATTAAGAACTCACAAAATTCATTGTTTTAGGCATCAAATGTGCTTTATTTTGACAATACATCAACACCCTCAAGTTAGAATTGTTGCTTGTGCTCAAGCAACGACTCAATCTAAGCAGATAATTAGAAATACATAGTAGTTACACTAATGGCATATACATTATTTACGCTAATTCAGTACCCAACTTTCATTTTCAAAATAAGATTTCAAAGCTACTAAGCAAAAAAAAAAATACAAATATGTATCTAGCAACACAACTATGATAAGCTAAGGAGTATCACTCATCCACAGTCAGTGGTATAGTCATATGCTAATCAAGTAGTGTAAATGCCCTCACAGAAAAGAAGTCCCTCTTACCCACTTAAAAAACATTTAGAATTCAGGGAGTGTGGAAGCATCCTTACTCTCATAAATAAATTTCATGCAAAATGACTAACACCATAGGCTTTACCCTATACTCAATTTTTGGATTGGTAAAAAAGTGGATTTGGATCACTTTACGACTTAACGGCTTGTAACATAGGCTCATGGGGCTTTAGCATGGCATTTTAGGAAAGTAGTGACTAAAAGTTATCCTTCAACCATGTTTACCAACACTTTTACCTTCATAACCCAAACATTTTCACTAAATCCTCCCTTATTATCTTGTTTCAAGTTTTTCCTGGGTGCCATCTTTCTCTTTTCATCTGTGACTTATTACTGAACTTATTTTTTTGTTAATGTTTTCTCAATTTAAGGAACTTTTCATTTCTTTTTCCTCACTCGTCTCATGATTTTTTATTTCTTTACCTCTTTCCTAACTAACCACCTTATTTTCATTACTTTACCAAAATAAGGGTCACCCTCAACTTAGTCTTTTATTATGAGGTAAAGTGCACAATATCTATTCGCAAAACCAAGGCCACCATTTGTAGCCACCCTTAACTTAAGCTTTCAGCCTCCATTAAGGTTCACATGTTCAAGGATAGATTAGGGCCAATATTAAGGTATTTTATAAAACAAGGCTAAGCTAGCTAGGTATCGAGAACGAATGAGTGCATGACTGGCTCAAACATTCAGAACAAGGGATTCACTTGTCATTTGGTATGTCATTTAGGCAAGAGTGGGCTTACTAAAAGAACAAAGGCCTAAGATCCTTTCAAAATCAACCATATCACCTGACCAATTTTAGTGTAACAAAGCAAGTTCTGAATCTGTGCATGAAACATGAATGCGGCAAAATAAGCTCACAACACATATGGCATTGCGCACACAATCAAGTATAGACTCACAAGTTATGCTTCCAGCCTCAACTTACTTTTACATTATCAGAACAAACATCACCAGATAATCAAAATGCATGATTGCATCAATAACCAATAATCTCAAAAATTTTGAGGGTACCGAATTATCAATCATTCAAAAAGTATGAAATAGTTGAATATATATGCCAAAAGATGGTAACTACTATATATCACCACATTGTCTAGCTACCTAAACATGCTAGTTCAATAGAAATTAACTATCCATAAGGAAAAAGAAACACGACAAGAAAATATTGGGATAAAAAATAATAGATGTTATGGACTTGAGGTTACTCAGATTTCACCTTAATCCATAACTTCCCACACTCCACCAAAACAGAATACTTGCCCTCAAAGTAAAGACATGAACGAAAATCAAATAATGGAAACTTATACATATATATATGTACATACTTTAAAAACCAATATTTTAAAAATAAACATCCAAAACAAAAGTAAAACAACATTAAAGACAAAACATTTAAACAAATCCAAAACAGACATAACAAAAATATATCCAATAAAAAGAACAAAGTATACACGAGTAGAAAGTAAGCATTGGGGTCAAAATGATCAAACATCATGGTGCTCAAGCACCAGCATCGGTCTGGTCTGTAGGGTCCTAGGTCATGACCTCCTCCTTAGCAATTTGGGCTACAGTGTCATATGAATTGCTCTCTCCATATGTCATCTGTTATGCCCTTTCTCTATGTATAGCCGCCATAAGTAGTGATTCCTGCACCACCTCCTTTGGTACCGGCTCTTCTTCTAGTGCTGCCGAGGTATCAGGTCTAGGCCTCTTCTGGCTCATCTCTGGGTCATCTATCTCGAGGCACCTCTTCTCTTGGGCATGAGGTAGGTTAGCTAACTAGTAAAAAACCTCATCACCCATCGGTGCCACCTATGGGACTACAATGATGGCTGCTAACATCTGCAATAAGTCATCCTTAAAACTTGGCTAACTCCATTGCCACTGGGCTTGTGTCAGCAGATCGAGAACCCTTCAGCCTCCTTTGGACTCTCGCCTCGAACATATCTACATGGGCATCCCTAGCTCTAACTCCCTCATCTACCAAATCGCGGGCCAATGCCTTTACTCTCTCCTCTGAGTTCAGAATAGTCTAGTTGACCTATGGTCTGACCTGAGCTGCTAAAGCCTATAACCTGAGCTCTATTGTAGGCACCCTACGCACTAGCGCCTAAAAAGCAACAATAGAGATAAGAGAATTAACTAAAATAGTGGATGATGTTGGTGCTGGAGTACTAGAGGATGGTATAGACTTAGACTCAACAGCTGGTGAAGGCTCTACAGCAACTGTAATAGTATCGGTGGTAGCTGGAATCACAACCTGAGTCAGAGGCTCAACTAGGAATGGATCTAGGATGACTGAAGGAGTTCTATATGGTAGGGCCACTGGGTTCTCATCAGGCTTTATATGACTGGGATCTATAGTGCATATGTCGTCCATATGCTGGTCCTTGTTGGGGTCGACAGAAATGCTTGTTGCACTGCACAATCGGTGGATCAAAACTATAAATGGTAGTGAGGTGTTCATCTGGATGACGAACTTGTGAATCTGCTCAAAGATAATATGGGACTATCTCATAACCAGCTAGGATACTAGCTAATAATCTAGCTAGCCCTAGGGTGATCACATTATCTATGACTGTGGGTCGGATATGCCAATGAATAATCAACCACTAAAACATGGCCCAGAAAGAGAGGTAGGCTTTATCTATCAGATCGGTGTGGTTTGTGACCCACGTTGTCTTAAAACGCTCCTTTTATATCTAGCAGCCAATCCACTACAACATCTCAGTTTTGGCCACAGCGTGTTTCCCACTAACCGCTCTTTTAATTTTGTTTGTACGACCATCGTACTCTGCGGTGGACTGAGGCACTTTGTAGGTGGGCGTAAATTGAATTTGTCAGATCATCATCACTGAAATGGGAACTCAACAACCACAGATTGACACCGCTCATAATCTAGGTTACCCAATTGGCTTCTTATTCTTTGGTAGCACTCGGCGGAGTATAGCAAGGTGGGCTGCATAAAACTAACAAACTACATAAGGGGCATACTTGTCTAACTGCTTTGTAGTCCATCATAGTCCATGTCTATCCATCTCAGCATCTAACCCTGGTACTGTATCTAAGCTAGAGTCATTTAGCCTGGACTACTCATGGAACCGTCTAACTGGTTTCCTAACACTTTGGCTCTAACCCCTGGTTGTATATTTCTTTCATCCCTGCAACACAATATTTGGGGTTGGCAGATGGCTATGATTGTACCTCCTCCTGTAGAGCCTGTGTCCCCTTCTAAAAGTCTATCTCAGTGTGTGTAGGGGTCAGTGAGTTAATCTCGTATCCATCTCCATCGCCCTCGTCCTCAGACTGGGAGGGACTCTCATCTTCTATTGGGGCCATAGCAGTGCGACCTATGGTTTAAGGTACATTTGCCTTAAGGTCTATCCTACCTCTGTGGACTTCTACCGAGCCTTTTAATTGCTTGGTTTCTGAGGATTCATCTACCAACCTCCATTGAAATGTTTGGATTGCTTGTTTATCATTTGGAGGCATTATGTCTGCAAACCAACCACATAATAACATGTGAGCTTCAAGATGTTTGACCAAACAATGATAACATAACAAAGAACAAGAAACAAAAATACTTAAATATTGAAATTAAATGAAAATAATTCACTGATACAGTTGCAGGTCTGCACCTACGAGATACAGTTATGACTCGTAGGGTGTCCTACAAGTTGTACTCTAGCCTTGTAGTACCATGGTCTCTGAGAAAAATGCAATTTGGAATCATATATGAGATGCAGTTATGACTTGTAGGGTGGCTTGCGAGTCGTAGTTTAGCATTGTACCTGATGTATAGGCATTTTTGAAACCACAGTCAGACTTAGGATTCCCCTCCGATAAATCATAGCAGGTGCTATGAGTCGTAGGTAGTTCTCATATGAGAAACATAAAGGAACCATATATGACTGGTGCCTACTATTTGGGACCACTACAACTCATTGTGGAACCTACGAGTTGTAGGGATGCCTCCTTATTGAAGTCAGAAGGCACCAGTAGTGACTACAACATTCCCAAAAGAATCACAAACACTTTAAACATAAGCCATGCATTGGCAATCATCAGATCAATACATCAAAGACCTTCTACCAGACTAGGTAATTCTAACAACTGTTCCCCAAAAATCCAAGTCAATCCCATATTACATCTAAGTAAAACCAACAGCAACACACCTTGAAACTCATACTTTTTATCAACACAACAATCTATTGAGATGCACGGAGAATTCATACACTTTCTATTAAGTCTAACAAAATGTGGCATAAAAAACACACCCATATTTTCAAACATCTCATTCTGAAAATAATTTTCACAATGATCAAAAAATAATTAAGCACCACACTCAAGTGACCATCACTCTCACAACTATACCTCCCCCCCACCCCCACACACAAGATTTTCAAACAACGCTCAAATTATAAAAGGATTTTCAAAGAACTGAATCCCTAATTTTCATATCTAAACACAAGCATCATCATATGTGTATGAATCCTTATGATTAAACCAAGCACACAATTATCTCAAAAATAAAACTCACCATAATAGTGCACTAAAATTAATTATGAAGCTTACTAAATGGAAAAAAAATCAAACCAATGCAAAGTATAGGGCAAAAGATTCTGAAACCCTAGAAAATGGTACCCGTGCCGAGGTACTCGCTGAAAAGTAATGTGGCTAGCCAAGTTTTTCATTGAACTAGTAAAAGGCGTAGTGGGTTTGGGTATTGTCGATCGATTTATGGTAAGGGAAATGAATTTAGTGGTCAAAGTTTGAACCCTTATATACTAAATTGGGTCAGAATTTTAAAAAAAAACTACAGATCAGGGCTATGAGACCTCGACTATGAGTCATAGGGTATCCTATGACTCGTACATCCCGATCTCGTAGCATACTCAACACTTGTAAAAATTTTGATTTCATACCTGTGCACTATGAACCCCACTTACGACTCATAGAGGACCCTACAAATTATATGGTTGGCTCATAATATGTGTGCCAACTTTTGATACTCACTATTTCACTCTATGAGGCATAAATACAACTTGTAGTGGTGACTATGACTCATAATCCTATTTATAGAGGCTGCTCCAAGTGCCATGTTCTAACATCTTTAGTTCTTTAACTTCTACCTACAAACCAAGTCTCAGAACAATGCAATCTTCAAAATATCACAACTGAATCAATGTCTTTCAAATTTAAAACAAACAATATGGCACAATCTTAAAACTTTAATAACAACAAAGAACATGTCACCATCTAAAAACTTCAAAAACCAAACAAACTTAAAAACAAACTAAAAATCATCACATATACTTGGGTTGCCTCCCATGAAGCGCCTTATTTAACGTCGTGACTTGACTTTATCATCCTCCATTATCAATAATCATCAAGGGCCCATAATTCACTCTTCAACTCATCTATGTGTTTCATTGATTGGCAGATATCAAACATGATCTCTGCATCATTGGCCCTGAGCTAAAGTTATCCCGAATCCATATCCACAAGAGTTCTCCCAGTGGCTAGAAATGGTTTTCCAAAAATGATGGGCACTTCAAAATGAACCTCACAATCAAGGATCATAAAATTAGTAGTAAAGATGAACTTATCAACTTTAAAAAGCATATCAAGAAGTATTCCCTCTGGCTTTTTGATAGTTCGATCCGCCATGAGCAATCGCATTCTTATCAAAGTCGGAGTGCCAAGCCCAAGCTTTTTGAATGCAGTAAGAGGCATTCCATTAATACTTGCTCCTAAATCACACAATGCTCTCTTAAAATTCAACATCACCATTAGTGCAAGGGAAGGTGAATGCACCAATGTCCTCTCAATTTTTAACAAGGTATTTGGTCATGATCACACTATATTGTTAGAGCTCTTGCGAAAGTTGTAGGCTCAAAGTGCATTTCTTTGTCACCAAATCCTTCATATACTTAGCATACCCAGGAATCTCCTCCAAGGCCTCTAAGAGAGAGATATTGATGGACAATTATTTTAACATGGAAAGGAAATGCTTGAATTTGTCATCTTACTCTTTCTTTTTAAGTTATTGTGGTAACGGAGGAGGTGGTGTTGGGATCAACTTGACTTTCCCTTTCTCTCCCACCTCTTGGTTTTCCACTACAGTACTCTTTGGAATTTCTTTCTCAATACCTACCTTGCTATGAATGATCCTCTCATAATCTTCATCCTTAAGTATTGCATAGGAGGATCAACAGTGCCTTTGCCACTCCGAGTCATAAATGCAATACAATGCCCTTTACTTTTAGGATTTTGAACTATGTTGCTTGGTAAGGTCTCCTTTTGGCGTTGGTTCAATTGCAAAAAAGCTTGCCCAAATTATTGCTCTAATTTCTTAGTCACCACAAACTGTGACTCTATCATTTGGTTTAAGCTTGAAATGTCTGATTTCATTACCTTCAAGGTTTCATCTTGGTGATTGGCTCTCTTTAACAATTTGTCAAACATCTCTTCAATCCTAGAGTTACTTGACATGGATAAGGACCATTGCTATAGCCATCTCTCCTTCCCTATTTGACATCCGACACTCTCTCCCTTTCATAGTATCCACCTCGATTGTCTCTATATGCACCATCATGATTGCAGTTCTGACATTGATTCCCAGAACCTTGCCTTCAATAGTCAAAGCTGGACCCTTGGGAGTTATTCTGGAAACCCGCCGCTTGGTTACTCATGAAACAATCATCTTCATCAAAGAATGGATCTTTTTATATTGGTGCCTTAGGAGGTTGGTGAGTGATATCTTGGGCACTTGCTTGTTTTTTCTTTAAGACCAAGTCCATCCTTGTGCGAAGTTGCGCTAGTTGCTCCATGATCTCTGCATTGGCCATTGCTTACTCATTATAGCTGTTGACCACACAAAAAGTCTTTATTCCATTCATGTTTACCTCTTCTTCAATTGCGACATCCTCATTCACTTGAGCCATTCTTCTAAAGAGTCAATGGATCTCCAAATTGATCGAAGATAAGGGATTACCGTGGCTCCTTATGTTGAGAATACAACCTAATACACCCTGTAAGTAAAATCGAACAACAAAAACAAACATAAAAGTAAAATACAAGAGAGTCTAGAAATTAATACTTGAACTAAGTAATAGTGAAATCAAGTCAAAACCTAGCCGTATTCCCCGGTAACGGCACCATAATATTTGATGATATTCATACTCCAATAAGAAAGTGGTTGCTATCAGCAATTGACCTAACCGAAGGTTAGGATCGAATCCATAGGGAATAAAGGGCTTGACTATAAGAATTCACTATCAATCATTTTGAGTATCTATAACTAAAGTCTTTATATGGGATTGGGCGGGGGATTGTGATTTAAGAAGAAAAGTAAAATAAATATTATGCTACTATGCTAGGAAACACTTAATTTTATAGACAACTTTGAAATTGTGTTCCCTATGGTTCGTTGACTCGATTACGCTAGGCAACATAATTATAGTTGGAAATTTGTACAGAGGATGGTAACTTCAGTTCTTCTAGC
>JAOTQJ010152921.1:12837-27270 GCA_025642045.1 Solanum sejunctum
CCCCAAGTTGTAGGTGCTTAGGTACTCAAGGCTAAGGAAAAACTAATAAAAAATACATACAAGACATAGTTGAGAATTTTACCCAAATCAATGAAGAGTGATACACTAAAAGTTGCAAATCGCAAACTTGATGGATTGAGAATGAATACACAGTATGATTTGCACTCCCTAAAATTGGATTTTCCAAGCAAAAATGAAAATCTATGCTAAAACTCTAAATTATTCTAGAGAGAATAGTCAAATGCAATATTCAATGTTCCAAAATGGGGGTCTTTGAAATAAACCCTAACAAAAAGAATTTATTGTAGTTACAAAATTAACCCTAAATATTACACAGAAAAATAATTGGTAGCTAGCACTCCTCACAGGTACGACTTGTAGGGTGACCTACGAGTCGTAATCGGGGTCTCATATTTGGTATGTGGAATTTTGGATTCAACTAGTATGACCCACTGGTACAAGTCATTGACTGGGCTATGAATCGTATGCTCTTTTCATAGTCTAGGCCTTCAATTTTTGGTCCAAAGTCTTGGCTCTCTGTTCCTTGCTACGAGTCCACCTATAAGAGTCGTAGTGAGACATAGTACTTGTATGATATCCTCATAGGGCTGACCTCCAATTAGCAAATTTTTTGATTTTGTTCTCAATTTCCTGCTATGAGATCACCCTAAGACTCATAGCTTGGGCTACGGCTCGTAGGTGAACTCATATATCCTGTACTTCAGCAAATATCTGCAATTTTCTTCCAAAGTTATGCCAACCTACCTTTTTTCCAATAACAACACAAAAACACATAAAAATCACATAAAGACATATTAAGAACTCACAAAATTACTTGTTTTAGGCACTAAATGTGTTGTATTTTGACAGCATATCTATAGGTCATAATAGTCAAGTTTAAAATGCCAAGTGCCTGATACGAGACCCCAACTACGACTCATAGGTCACCCTATGAGTCATACTTGTGAGACGTAGCTACTACCTGCTGTATGTTCTGTGTAATTTTAAGGGTTAAGTTTGCAAATATAATAAATATTTTATGTTAGGGTTTATTTTGAAGAGGGATTTTAGACATGAGACATTGAATATTCTCTCTAGAGTATTTTGTAGTTTTAATGTAGATTCTCCTTTTATATTGGAAAAGCCACTTTAGGTGATTGCAATCATCACATTGTAATCATTCTTCATCTATCAAGCTTGTGGTTTGTAACTTGTAATGTTATTGTTCATCATTGTTTTGGGTAAAATTCTCAATTGTGTCTTTTATTAGCATTCTTGTTGATTTTTCCTTAGCCATGAATAGCTAAGATCCCACAACTTGGGTTATCGGAACCATGGGTAGTTGAGTTGAGATAACCTAGATTAATTGAATTTCTATGATTGGGTTTTTGCATATATTGTTTATTTTTCTTCATTTTGATTGTTGTTTGGTGGTGGAGAACACCTAACCCCGCATACTATCATGCTCCTAAGGTGCTGAAGAATAGGAAATGGGAAGTAAGTGACAGGATTTGATTGATGTGTCCTTGTCTAATCAACCAAACCTGACCAAGGGGAGGTTGACTAGGACAATGGGTAACGGTTAGTTGGCACACCATGGTTGTCAACCATGTGCCATGGTGAAATTCGACCTTCACATTCATAAGAGGGCTAGAAGAACCTAAGTTACCATGTTGCATGCGAATTCCCAATTATAGTTATGTTGTCTAGGGTAATGGAGTTAAACATGGGGAACACAATTCTCAAGTTGTCCCTAAATTTAAGTGTTCCTCTGCATAATAGCATAGTGTTTATTTTTACTTTTGTTCCTAAATAACAAACCCCCTCCCCATTTAGAGATTTTCTTTATAAATACTCAAAATGATTGATAGTAAATTCTTGTAGTCAGGCCCCATATTCCCTATGGATTAGACCCTGTCCTTCAATTAGGATAATTGTTGATAGCGATCATTTTCTTATTGGAATGTGAACATCACTTCAGGGGCCAAGCCAACTTTCTAAGTTTACCCTCATTGTCAAAAGCATACAATAAAAGAAAGAGAGTCCATGCATAATATAAGATCAAACGGTATCATTTTCGGAGTTGAGGACTGACCAAACTTACTTAAAAGATAGTATTAGCCACGTGGAGGAGGAAGATGATCAAGTGAAGCTCCAATTCCTACATGGTAACATCATGTAGGTATAGAGCATGAGTTAGTATGTTTCAATGTACCAAGTATGCAGGATGAAATGCACCAAGAGATTGTCAACATTAAAAAATTGTGTACCTACAGACAATGGATGAACATAGTAACAATATGGCATGCATGAATGATGCTTGAAGTAAAACATGCTAATACAAAATATATTACATGTGTAGGAAGAGACCATAATAATAGAGACCAAGGGCTACCACCCCCTTCGCGAGGCAATTGTGGTACAAATCTCCCAACATGGTTGCACGGGCCTACAACCCCCAGAGCGAGGCGATTGAGGTACAAACCCCCCAATATGGTTGTACGGGACTACCAGCCCTCAAGCGAGGCAATAGAGGTACAAACGCCTAATCATTATTGCACGAGCCTACCACCCTCGAGCGAGGAGATTTAGGTACTAACCCCCAACATGGTTGCATGGGCCTACCACCCCCAAAAAGAGGCAATTTAGGTACATACCCCCCCAATATAGTAGTTCAGGCCTACCACCCACCGAGTAAAGCGTGATCAACTTGCAACACTATAGAAATACTATTCACGAATCAATATATATATATATATATATTCATTTCATCGTCATAAGGACACTTAACCCATATGCCATGCATTAGACCTTCAATAACTCAAGAATCCATAACCGGATATTTTATCGAACACTTGCCTCGTGTGTAATACTAGTATAAAATCATGAAATTCAAGAGTGAAATCATGTGAGAAAAATCAGTGTAAAACAACCCATCAATAGTCACAATTCTATGAAACTCCAACATACTTTATAACCAAACTTATAATAAGTAAAACCCATAAGTAAATCAACTTAGAAATATGTAATTATGTAAAAAGGAATGTGGGGCACCATGGCTGAAAGGACCTAATGGTTAAAGCCCACATGTCTCAACTTTGGAGATTTCCTTGATGGTTTGATTGAGAACTTGAACTTGAATGAAATCCTTAGATCCGGAATGAGATTGAGAAACTTGAATTTCGGGTGAAATATTGCCTAAATGTTAAAGAGGGTTTGGGGAATGTCTTGTGTGAAATTGAGTTTAAATATGACTAAGTATAGGTGTTTTTACGCATGGGAATGCTTAGGTACAAGACGCAAAGGCTTTGGACTGAACAGGAAAACTGAAGCAATTTTAACACTGATCCGCATCCTGGCTGCGTCGCGTCAGGGGCGTGGATCGTCTCTAGAAATCACAAATTTTGGAAAATAAAATTTTGATACGGTTGCTCCAAAATTGGGTTTATACCCATCTCCCACTCAATTTTTCCCCCTAATGGTGAATATAAATTCGAATTTTTGATATTACATATGGATTTTTAGATATATAGAAATTACGATTATGGGCATTTCTAAGGCACATTTTTGGTCACAATTTGGGAACGTTTAAACTCTCCCCCTTGGGAACATTTGCCCCTGAATGTCAAAATAATGTATATAAAAGAACTAAGAAAGATAATTTCAGCCCACACATGAATGCACCAATGCACTTAAACATCATTTCAAAAATCTTAACATAAGTGTCAAAATCACCATGAACTTGTCAATTTAAACATGAATGTATGCAAATGACATGAGGGTTGAAACCTAAGACTTGAAATTGTGTAGGGGACGTATGCTAGTACCTTAGGCTTCAGCAAAATAGAAGAGGTAGAGATATCACTTTTTCATGTTTGATTTGGCTTCCCATGTGGCACTTTCAACTTGTTGATTCCTCCAAAGGACCTTAATATAGGCTACATCCTTGTTCCTCAAACTCTTCACTTTTCTATCAAAAATTTCTATCAGAACCTTTTCATATGTCAAGTTATCCTGAGCAACACCCACAACATCCATTGGCACAATAGTATTTGGGTCACCAACACACTTCCACAACATAGACACATGGAAGACTGGATGAACCAAGTCTATTTCACTAGGCAACTCCAACTTATAGCCCACCTTATCGATATTCCTCAACATCTTACAAGGACCCATAAATCTTGGACTCAATTTAACTTTTTTACCAAAATGAACCACACACTTCATGGGTGAAATCTTCAAATAGACCCAATCACCAACCTTAAATTCAAGATCCCTTCTCCTCATATGAACATAGGACTTTTGACGACTTTGGTTTGTTTTCAACCTCTTTCTTATCAACCTCACTTTACCTAAGTACTCCACAACCAAATCCAGACCCAACAAAGCCATTTCTCCCACTTTAAACCAGCCAACTGGTGATCCACAACGTCTATCATAAAGGGCCTCAAAAAGAGCCATATCAATACTTGCATGATAGCTATTATTATAAGCAAACTCAATCAATCTATGATGGTTATCCCAACTACCCCTAAACACAAGTACACAAGCTATAAGCATATACTCAAAAGTTTGGATAGTTCTTTTGGCTTGGCCATCTGTTTGAGGGTGAAATGTCATACTAAGATTAACCTTGGTACAAACACCCCTTTGGAAGGACCTCCAAAAGTGTGATGTGAATTGAGCACCACGATTGAAAATAATAGACAAAGGCACCCCATATAATCTAACCAAATCATGAATGTACAATATAGCATACGTTTTGGCTCTATAAGTAGTCTTTACTGGTAGGAAATGAGTGGACTTTGTCATTCAATTAACCACAACAAAAATAGAATCAAAACCCTTTCTAGTCTTACGCAACCCAACTACAAAACCGATGTTGATTTCCTCCCACTTCCAAGTAGAAATCTCTAAATCTTGGTCTAGGCCACCTAGCCTTTGATGCTCGATTTTTAGTTGTTGGCAATTATGGAAACCAGACACAGACTTAGCAATTTCTTATTTCATACCATCCTACCAAAACACATCTCTCAAATCTCTATACATCTTTGTGGAGAGAACCGTGGTATCTAAGGGCACCATCTCTACCTTGGGAGAAAACCTTCATCTTATCATCTCTTACCAAGGCCTTCAACTCTAACAAGTCAACATCTTGCTTTGTCTTTACCTCCTCAATCATTGTGAACCTTCTCTAATCTAACTCCCAATTTAGGCATCCGATGAACCTCTCCAGCCACGTCTTTTCCACCATCATCAACATGATCTAGGCTACCCATTGACACCCTACTCAAAGCATCGGCAACAACATTAGCCTTATCGGGATGATGATGTGCACTCATATCATAATCTTTAAGAAGCTCTAGCCACCTTTGTTGTCTCAAGTTGAGATCTTTTTAGGTGAACAAATATTGGGGGCTCTTATGATCGGAGAACAAATCAACATGCACCCCATACAAATAATGATGCCAAATTTTCAAAGCAAGTACAGTGGTAGCCAATTTAAGATCATGGGTAAGATAATTCATTTCATGCACCTTAAGTTTTCTAGAGGCATAGGCTATCACCTTACCATTTTGCATCAAAACACAACCTAAACCGATTCTTAAGGCATCACAATACACAACAAAACCTTCTAACCTTTTTAGTAGTGACAAGACAGGAGTAAGGAAAATCTTATCCTTCAAAGTTTTTGAACTCTTTTCACACTCATCTATCCACTCAAAGTTGTCCTTCTTTTTAGTCAACTTAGTCATAGAAGAAGCAATAGAAGTGAACCCATTCACCAATCTTCGGTAGTAACCTGCTAAGCCCAAGAAACTTCTAATGTCTGATGGAGTCAAAGGTCTAGGCATATTTCTAATTACCTCAGTTTTCTTACGATCTACCTTAATACCTTCACCTGACACCACATAACCTAGAAAGGTAAATTCTTACAACAAAATCTCACACTTCTCATACAAAGCATACAACTTCTCTTCCCTTAATTTTTGTAGCACCACCCTTAAATGACTCACATGCTCCTCCTCACTAAGGGAATAAATCTATATATCATCAATGAAAACCACCATAAATAAATCAAGGTAGCGTTTAAAGACCCTATTTATAAGATTCATGAAGATAGCCAGTGCATTAGTCAACCCAAAAGACATAACCATAATCTAATAATGCCCATACCTAGTCCAGAAGGCTGTCTTGGGAATGTCACACTCCTACACTTTCACTTAATAATACCCACATCGAAGATCAATCTTAGGAGGTGACTAGCACCTTAAAGTTGGTCAAATAGATCATTAATTGTTAGTAATGGATACTTATTCTTTATGGTGACCCTATTAAGTTATCGGTAGTCAGTGCACATTCTATGGGACACATCCTTCTTATTCACAAAATCCACTGGTAGACCCCAAGGTGATTGGCTAGGCCTAATAAAACCCTTCTCTAGCAAATCACTCAATTGCTCCTTCAACTCCTTTAACTCCATCGGGGCCATAAGGTAAGGGAGGATTGAAATGGGTTGAGTACCGGGGAGGAGGTCTATATCAAAGTCTATTTCCCTTTAGGGTGAAACACTAGGATGATCATTATGGAAGATATCAAGAAACACATTAACCACTAAAAACGACTCTATAGGAAGAACCTTGGACTCAACATCCCTAACCCTCATAAGATGATAGAGACACCCCCTAGAAATTAACTTATAGGCTTTAATGCAAGAAATGAAACTACCTTTGACCACCACATCATGACACTCTCACTCAAGAACAGGTTCATTTATAGATTAGAATTTGACCTTACGAGTTTTACAATCAATAGATATATAGTATACATGTAGGTAATCCATCCCAAAAGTGATATCGAAATCTACCATATCCAACTCAACAAAATCAGAAGGCAATATTTTATGCAAAATACAAATAGGATAATTTTTATAGACTCTTCTAGCAACAATAGATACACCAACTGTAGTAGACACTTCATATAGCTCACACAAAATTTAGGTTCAACATAAAACCTTTTAGCAACAAAAGAAGTAACAAAAGAAAGAGTGGAACGTGGGTCTATTAATGTATACACATCAAAATTAAAGTCTTTTAACATACCGATAACGCCACGGGGCACCTCATCTACCCCTTGTCTCCCTTGAAGAGCATAGAACATATTGTGCCTTGGGAAACCAATTGGCCATCTCTCCCCACAGGAATTGCATTAGCACCTTATGGACAAACATCCTTACCTTTGTTCTGATTATGAGGGCAATACACCACCTTATGCCTCACTTCCCCACAACTATAACAAGCATTAGTATCCCTCATGTGAGGGCCACTATAACCCTTACATATTTTGGACACATAATATCAGGCAACATACCACCATCAACTAGGACCCTTGGGTTGTCATTAGAAAACCTTCTATTAGAAGTATAATTAGACTCTTGACCTTGATAAAATCCTTCACCTTTGAGACTTTAGAATTTGCCATCAAAACGGGACCCTTTTGTCCTCACCACTCCTACTTTTTCTAAGCTTCTCCCCTACCAATTGTTTGGCATATGTCATTAGGTAGCACAAATCTATATTAGTTATCAACATAGCAGCACAACACACCTTATTAACAAAACTAGATGCCCCCATCACAAATTTGATCATTCCAAACCTTGGGTCGGCAACCAATTGTGGAGCATATTTGAAGAGATGGTTGAACTTGAGGGCATACTCCCTCACATTCATATGTCATTGCTTTAAATTCATGAACTACATAATTTTTGCCTCCCAATTCTCAAGGGGGAAGAACCAGTTGAGAAATATCTCCTTAAACTATTTATGAAGGATCACATTGTTATTTTCCTTCTCTACTTTCCATTGGGTATACCATATTTGAGCCACCCCCTTAAGTTGGTAAGCCGGTAACTCTGTTTTCTCCTCTGATCTAACCACCATAATAGCTAAATACTTTGTACTACTAATCAATGCATTCTTGAGGGTCCTTATCCACTTTAGACCTGTAGAACTCCAGCGGATTCATTCTAGTAAAGTCTCTCACCCTTGAAGATGGCATAGAAGCATGAGGGGCTTGTGCCCCTTGGTTGATTTGATTGGTCATGTCATGGGCTACCATAATGGTAGCATCCCATAATTCCTCATGAGCTACTCCCCCATTTGAGAAGCGGGAGGAGCCGGTTATTACTCGAGTGTGCGAGCTCTTCATCTTGTATGAAGCATGATCTAAAATGGAAAAGAACATTGGTTAGAGGGAAGGAACCTAACTTCTATAGCATGACATAGACAATGAAGATGGGAAACATTTCCTAAGACGTTTCATAGCCTTTTACACATAGTCATGGTGCACTTCACAACCATGAATAAGACTAGAATCAAATAGGTAACATAACAAATAGGTATCCAAAAGGGACCCCAAACAAACTCTTAGCATATCATTAAACATCTTTACTCACAGAAGCAATTATACAACAATAAGAGAACATAAAATAAGGATAAAGGGGCTAAGGGAGTCTTTCATAGCTTAAAAATATACAACAGTCAAGAGAGTCAACCTCAAAGCATCATTACATAACTTTTCCAACAACACCCCTAAACTTTCCCAGCTCACCCTCATAGTCAAAAGTATACAATAAAAGAAAGAGAGTCCTTGCATAATATAAGATCAAAAGGTATCATCCTCAAAATTGAGGACTCATCAAACTTGCTTCAAAGATAGTACTAGCCACATAGAGGAGAAAGATGATCAAGTCGAGCTCTGGTTCCTACATTGTAACATCATGTAGGCATAGAGCATGTATTAGTACGTTTGAATGTACTAAGTATGCAAGATGAAATGCAACAAAAGATTGGCAACATAAACAAAATGCGTACCTATATACAATGGATGAGCATAGTAACAATATGGTATGCATGAATGATGCTTGAAGTAAAAAATATGCTGATATTAGAGTATATTACATGTGTAGGTATAGACCATCATAATAGAGACCATCATAATAGAGCTACCAACCCCTTAGTGAGGCGACTGAGGTATAACCCTCCCGATATGGTTGCATGATCCTACCACACTCTAAGCGAGGCGATTTAGGTACAAACCCCCCAATATGGTTGCATGGGACTACCACTCCTCGAGCAAGGCTATTGAGGTATAAATTACCCCAATATGGAGGAACAAACCCCCCCTACATGGTTGCATGGGCCTATGACCCCCGAGTGAGGGAATTAAGGTACAAATCCCCTAACATGGTTGCATGGGCCTACCACTCCTCGAGCAAGGAGATTAAGGTACATACCCCCCCAACATGGAAGTTCAGGCCTATTACCCCCGAACGAGGCATGCTCAACTTACAACACTATAGATACTATTCATGAAATCGACATATATATATATATGTGTATATATATATATATGTTGTTTTCATCATAATAAAATCTCTTAACTCATATGCCATGGATTAGACCTGCAATAACTTAATAATCTATAATCATATATTTTGTCAAACATTTGGTGAGTGTGTAATATTACTACAAAATCATGCAATTCAAGAGTGAAATCATGTGAGAAAAATCAATGTAAAATCACCCACCAACACTTGGTAATACCCTTATGAAAGATACATCAAAATTCCTCATTAACTCATATAATGGGTCATAGATTCATAGCTCAAAATATGCTTAAGAAGTCATAATTTTATGAAACCCCAACATAGTTTACAACCAAATGCATAATAAGTAAGACCCATAAGTAAATCAAGTAAGCAACATGCAATTTATGTAAAAAAGATGGTTGGGTAACATAGGTGAAAGGACCCAACGGTTGAAATCCACATACCTCAACTTTGGAGATTTCCTTGATAAAGGTTTGATTGAGAACTTGAAGCTTGAATGAAATCCTTAGATCTGAAATGAGATTGGGATACTTGAATTTTGGGTGAAATATTGTCTAAGTGTTAGAGAGGATTTTGGGGAATGTCTTGTATGATATGACGTTAAACTATGATTAGGTATAGGTCTTTTACTCATGGAAAGGCTTAGACCTAAGACCCAAAGTCCTTTGACTGAATAGGAAAATTGAATCAACTTTAACACTGGTCTGTACCCTTACTGCATGGCACCATGGAATCATCTCTAGAAATTGCAAATTTTGGAAAATCAAATTTTCATACAGTTGCTCTAAAAGTTGGTTTATACCTATCTCCTACTAAATTATGCCCTCTGATCACGAATATGAAGTCAAATTTTTGATATCACATATGAATTTTGTTATATATGGAAATTACGATTATGGGCACTTCTAATGCATATTTTCGGGCAACTTTTGGGGTTGTTTCAACCATGTAGTGTCCAGAGATCCTTTTGATCATCCTTTATGTGGATAGTGAGATTATTCGAGGATAATTTTGGTGAGTCCTCCTATTAAGGGACACTAACTACTTTCTCTTTCTATCTTAGACACTAACTACTTTCTCTTTCTATCTCTAAGACTTCTTTATATTGAATATTTGACATTGTGAGGGTGAGCCTGGAAAGTGTCTTGACCTCGCTCCATTCTATGTTTAGAGGTGTTATTGGAACATTATGATGTATTTATGCTATAAGCTTAACTCTTATGCTTTGTTTATATGCAAAGACTTCCCCTAGTCCTATTTTTCCTTATTTATATCTCTTGTTGTTGTTATTTTGCTACAGCGACCAAGGATATGTGGTTGATATTCTAAGAGGCTTGTTTGGGGTTTCGATGGGTTCTCCATTCGCTATGTCATGCCTAGGTCCTAGGCTTGGGTCGTTACATGGTTGTTACGCCAGTTATCAGTTATACTGTGGTGGTGCTCTGACCATTTACTATACTCAGGATTATCTATTGTTGTTGGGATTAACTAATTGAAAAGTAAGGGAAAGGGGGGGTTAAAATACCAACATGTGAGTATGGTTACATTAGCTATCGTTTGTGATTGTTTAGCATCAGTTAGCATGTGAGACCACCTATCGTTAATCATGAGAGTAGCTTGAATAAGGGAATAGGAAATAGGTTAAAGTCCGTACCTGTGGAATATGGTTAAACTTGTACATAATTGAAATTGTCCCAATGTTTGTTGTTGTGCTGAGGGCACTGCTGTGCTATCAACTTATGATATATTTTATTCTTGAAACTTTGCATTTTGTGTGTTCTAAACGTGATGTTGGTAGATTTGATGTGTTTTTATGTTTGTGTTGCAGGGTTATAGGCTTGGCATAATTGTTAGGCAAAGTGTGCAAAATTTTTTGAAGCAGAGGTTGCATGAGACCGTTTATGCGCTATAGAGAATTCTATGGGTTGTAAATATGGTTTCATGTACAATTCTAGTGAAGGGTGATTTCTGATGTAAAGTTTATGAACATGTAGATGAGCCGTAGAAGTTTACACGAGCCATAGACTCGGTGTTGTGCCTTGAGGATCAAAAAGTGAAGGGTTACAAAAAAATCATAACACAAAATTCCCTACGAGCTGTAGAACTTTATACGGGCCATAGAAGGGTGTCATAGAAGTCAACTCTAGTTTTGTAGAAGCAATCCACGGAAGATCGTCTATGTGTTGTAAAACATTATACAGCCCATAGAACTGCCCATAGAGTCTCCCGACCCAGTTATTTTATTCCATTTTAATTTTATATTTTAAACACTATAATAGGTTTTTTAGGTTATGTTTTCATATGGAAGAGTAGAGGGACGTGATAGAACATTACAAAGCTTGATTAAAATACTTGTAAAGCTTTATTTCATCTTTTGATTTCAATTTTGTGATTCTTGGTGAAGAGTTTAGATTTCTTGTACTTAATTCTCTTCTATAAGTGTTCAAATATGTTATTCAAATTCATAAGTCTTGCATCTACACTAACATGAGTAGGTAAATCCACAACTAGTGTAAAACAATATAATTCATAATTCTTGAAAAGTATATATGCATGTATTAATTAATTCTCTTCGTATTGAATTCTTTCTAATAGTGGCCAATCTTAGAATTCGTCTAGTGTTACTGATAGGACGAAGGTAGTAATGAATAGGAAAAGAGATTAATTAAGAGGATTCATTTGATGTTTCTCATTTAGTCAAATGAACAAGGCCAAAGAGAGGTTGTACTAGAATAATAGAAAAGGGTTAGTAATGTCATACTATGGGGATGGACCAAATCACGTAGTGATTTTTGCCTATCACGTAGGATAAAGGGTTTGGTAAACTTGACTTGCCATTTTGTATGCTACACATTAGAAAAGAATTTGATTATCTAGTAATACTGAGTTAGGCAATTTTTGGGAATACAATACCCTGGTTACTTTTCATACTATTTTAACACTTGTCTTAGTTTAGGATTATTTTTTTAGTTGTTATAGGATTATTTTTTAAGTTGTTATAAAATCCAGCTTTGGGGAGATAAAGTGATTAATCAACCCAATTTACATTGAATTCTCCTAAATCTACTATATTCCCTGTGGGATTCGACCATAACCTTGGTTAGATTACAGATCTTGACAATGATCGCTTCAGCCTAAAAAAGGAGGTGTAGTTTGGGTGACGTCATGATTTTGGCACGACTGCCGGAGAATACAACTAGATTTGTCTAATTCAATTAGTTTGGTAATTAATCCTTATTTCCTTCATTTTACATTATTTGTTATTTTTGTACTATTTTAGGGTGCAGGTGTAGTGTATACCTAAGATACGAAGTCAAGGCATTCCCTTGAATCCATCTGACATAGAGACACAAAGACGACTTAGAAGGATAGCCCAAGATAATGCAAATAACATGGCAAATGCAGCTCTAAACTAACTTGATTATGAGAATATGAATAATGGTAAATCAACTTCTCTTGAGGACATTGATCCACAGATACAAGACTTCAATGTCGAAGCTTACCAGTGTAACCAGTATCAGCTAATCCCTATGGAGGTTACTGGAGCCATTGCCTTACTGCCACTACTGGCTAACACAAAGTTTGTCATTTCGAGTAAGTTACTTCAGATGCTGCAAAATCTTGGATTGTTCGCGGGCCTACCCAATGTTGAACTTTTCATAAGAGTGTGATGGGAACACAAAATCTATCCATGGATGCTATAAGACTTCATGTGTTCACATTATGATTGACATGTAATGTAGTGCTATTCTATCTAATCTCTCGCAAAGTTCGATTACCAATTGGGCTGAGTAGTAGAAGGCCTTTTCGGAGATGTACTTCCTGTGATCGAAGAAGCTCAAGTTGAAAGATCAAATCAACAACTTTGAAAAACTTCCTGGTGATTCGATATGTACTACATGGGAGTGATTCACAAGTGCCTAAGGAGTATCTCTAACCACAAAATCGTTGATGAACCCTTGGTGGAGATCTTCTATCGTGCCTTGGATGAGAATAGCCAAGCATGTTATGATACCATCATAGGGAACATGTTTTTAGATCAACCATTTGCAAGGATTGCTGAGAAAATGGAAACAATGATCAAGATGAATCATGAATAGGGGCAAAGAGACAAATCATCTACCAAAAGTTCATGTGCTATCAGTATTGGTTCAGAATAAGCTACAATGAATGATAAGATAATGCAAGAACTTGCCCGGATCCATACCGGTATAAAGATGATGATGAAGCAGAATTATGAATGAGTTAATACAATTGTTCATTAGCCTCCACGAGCACCCAAGTCTGAAGATCCCTATTATGAGGACACTTGCTTCATTGTTTATCAGACGGGGGGTTTCTAGACCAACACCCAAGGGTCCAATCAGGACAATTGACACCAAGGTCAAGGAAATCAAGGTCGGAACTATAGCAGAGATGGCTCATTCAGAAACAACTATGAAGGTTACTATAGCAGGAATAGAGGTTTGTATGGAGATGCAAATGGGGTTCATAAAGATGGCTACATAAATGGTCTTTATGTTCTACCACACAATCGTGATACCGATGCTAGTATTTCCAAAATTATGGAGATGTTTGACTGCCTATTGAAGAAAGCTGAGACACAGGATGAGACCTTAAAGGGGGTAAAATCTGATATCTCCAGGATAAATTAGAAAATAGAGACTCATTCTATTGCCATTAAATAGCTTGAGCAACAATTTTGGTCAAGTATCAACTCAACTCAACTAGCGTTACAGAGGTACACTACCTATCAACAGAATTTAGAACACAAAGAATGAAGGGCAGTGTATGGCGGTTACTACTCTTGTTGGCAAGAGTACCATTGATCCTCCCACCCCAATAGATGATAATAATATTCGAGAGGAGACAGTTGAGCTCAAGAATAAAGATACCAATGACAATCATGTCAAGGATGGGGTGAGTGATGTTGCAGAGGTGCCATAGAAGTTAAATCCCATTTCTAGACCTTCTCCTGCCTTCCCTCAAAGAAACAAAAAGAAAGAAGAGGAGGGTAAGTTCAAACACTTTCCCTCCAT